>JANHZU010009569.1:247723-264204 GCA_032468055.1 Acrochordus granulatus | reverse complement strand
ATCTAATTCTGGGAGTTGAAGTCCATACATCTTAAGAGTTGTCAGGTTGGACACCTCTGGACTACAGAGTTTGGATAGTGGATCAGATGACAGCAAAGATAGCTTGACAAAAGTACTGGAATCTAAGAATCCTAGAAAAGTATTTTCTTTCTTTCTATTCTCCATAGCATACAAGTAGTCCTTGACTTATGACTGGCTGTTTAGTGACTGCCCAAAGTTACATTGGACCCCCCAAAATCTACTTACAACCCGGGTATGAAGTTATGATGTCTGCCCATTCCCCGTGGTCACATGACCATATTTTGGGCACTTGGCAACTAGCTCACATTTACAGCTGTTTGCAGCATCCTGCAGTCACATGGCCATGATTTACATTTTTTACAGAAACCAGCATTTACTTCTGGTTTCCAGAAAAAATGCGAAAAAGCGAATGTTTGCTTAATGACCATACTATTTGCTTTATGATAATTGCAAAAAAGGTCATAAAATCAGGTCTGGTCCCGTAATGACCCACTTTGCAACCATCATGACCATAACTGGCAGGTTCCATTATGGCTGTAAGTCAAGGATTACCTGTAGCTGTGAGGAATGAAAGCATTCAGAAGGAAGCTGGATGAGTGAGGAAGGGACAGAGGGAAACAGATAAGACACTATAAAAAATGTTCTGTATAAACCTCTGTATGTGTACAGCAGTGTTGAGAAACACTGATAGAGTGTGTTACATTAAAGCCATTGTAGACATACCATTACATTAAATTTCCCTGTAAACAGAGATGAACCGAGTATGTATGTTTTCTCACACTCTGACACAGCTCCTTTCTGTTAATTTAGTTCCACTCATTGAGAACTCTCTCCTGTCCCGAGACAAAGCTGATTAAAAACAGAACTTTATTGGCTTCAATTCTCTAAGGTCTGCAATCATAATAAATGAAGTGTGTAATTTGTTTTGGACCAGTATTTGTTGCTATCTTCCAAGATCTTCCTTCTTTGCAAAAGAGTTGTTTGCTGAGTCCTGGCTAGTCAGCATGAGTTAACAAAGTTCTGCTGTGATCTTTTATATAGAGAACAAAACCAACCAAACAAAGAAACAACTGACAAACAATACACAACAGTGCAGGAGGAAGAAGTTCATACATATATACATATATATATATTTAAAAGATTAAATACCTTCATTTTCTATTGTGTCAACTACATTGTTGACAAGTTGTATGACAGTCACAATGGAAGCTTGCAGGAGGAGGAAAGCAGAAATGAAGGACAGTCTCAAGTTAGTATTTATTTATTACACACAGAGTTGTAAGGTTATCAATAACATAATCTCAGATTAGCTGCAAGAGGTGGATCATGGAAGGATAGACTGTTACAAATGAATAATGTAATGATTTAAGAAAAATTCAGCTTCTGGTAATCCCATATGCACACTCAGTCTCTTTTTTCCCACTACAACAGGAAAGCCAATAGGAAAAACACTCAAAAGATCCTATGAGAGGACTACTACTGGTTTATAAATTCAATTTGGAAGATTCACGGAAGCTGAAGATGGTTTGGGTGATGAAACTTCTGCAAGAAAACAACCAAGCTCAGAGAACAGCAAGGACTTCACCATTCAATGAGCCTATCTGACTCATCTCTAAGTGATAGTTGCTTAAAACCCTTGAGATTAACTGCCTCTGAAATGGCTCTTATCTTTGAGCCAGAAAGAATGATACCAAATCATTTGAAGAGTCTTTGGTTAAATCCTTTCCCTCTAGGATTACTTGATTCTTATTGCTTAGTGAACACAAATCTTGGTGGGTATTTACAAATTCTGCTAGGGAATTATTTAAGAAAGGCAGATTAAACATTGCTTATTAAATAGCTTCCATTTAAAGGCACTATTCCTAAATTGTTTTTAACATCTCTTTTGGCCAGAGACAGCCACTTATTCAATGTTGGGTTAATTAGTGTCAAAAGTGAATTTCACATAAGTAACAATCAGAATACAAAAAGTAGATTAATGTTAGAATAAAACCTCTTCTGTAGATCATTGGTTCATTTAGCTCAGAATTATTTATTTGGATTAGCATTCATTCCAGATTCACCAACAGATTTTAATGCTGCACTTGTGTTGGAAGCACTTTCAAGGCACTTCTGTGTTGAGAGGATTAGCTGGTGACATCCCCAATACCCGGGGGATGGCTGATTGGGGTCTCCTTTCATTTCCCTGCTATTTTATAGATTTTAATTATCAACTATAACTTGAACCTTTAACTCAAAAGCAACATTACTGAAATAAAACTTTTGTATAGTATATGGGATGGTGTGAGAAGAAAAGGTCAGGACAAAGAAGTATGCAGGGGGCCAGGAGAAAAAATAATTTAAGTTTAAATCGAACAAATTTTAAATGAAATTCAGTTAATATTTATACATTTAATTACTTTCCTCTTCCATTATCATATCATGGTAAAATTATTATTTTGGTGACAATTTTTGAAGGAGTTCTTAGGGCCACACAAAACTTGGAAAGGTTCACAAACATCCTTGAATCAGCAGTTTTTCTACTCTGGAACTGAGTATTAAAGCCAACATCTTTAACATGAAAAGTTTTGCATGTTGCTGTGGTTTATGCTCCTATCAACCTCATGGTAAACCATCCATCTTAAGGAAGCAAAGAGGAGGCAGAATTAGCGTTATTTCCCATCGCCAACCCAACTCCATTCATCTAGGAACTGATCAATTTCCCCAGTTTAGCTATAAATATTCACAAGACTGAGTTGTCTTCTTGGACAGCAGTTATATTGAAGACATAATAAAAAGTCCCCCCCAAATCCTGTTTTATTGCTTTTCCTAGTTTCTAGGGTCTCTTACAGGCTGAAAGTCCTGGAATTTTTAGCCAACATGACCTGGAGTTGTAGTTCAATACATTTGGAGAGTGCCAAAAGGGCTCTGTAATGTATCCAGACAATTTACCTCTCTACATCTGCTTCCAAACCAGTGAGACTGATATCTCCAAAACGCTGTGATCCTCCCATGATGCTAGAAGAAGGATACCCCAAAGAAAAGTCTCTTTGATACCATTAAAACAGGGACAGGAATACACTGGCTGAAATGCTTGTCCAAGGAGAACAACTGGATCTGACCATCTGACCTTCAGAAATCACTCCGTATCTATGCTAGTTATCTGATAACAAGAAGTGGTTAATTTTCAACTTTGCCCCAAGAGGTTACCATTACCCCAGGATACATTTCCTTGTGTTCTCACCAAACATTCTATAAATATTAACATGCATTATGTATTTATTTAGATCTCCATATCAATCCATCCATCCATCCATCCATCCATCCATCCATCCATCCATCCATCCATCCATCCAAATAATATGCTTTAAAGCACTGAGTTCAAAACATCAGCTGTCAGTTCTTCTGCGCCACAAAGGGTCCCAGAGAGCCTTAGACATCTGGAGGATAATGTTAGCCTTTCAACATTCCTAACTCCCCAGACAGAGGTGAAAAGAACGGAAAGGACTTTGTTGCCAGTGAGTGTATGGAAAAGTGTGGAGATTGGGAGAGGAGAGCATGGCTGATGGATAAACAAGAACTGTGACTGACCTAATGTGGAACGCAACAGAAGAGAAACCTGTGAAGATTTGACCCAAGTATAAGGATGAGAAACTAGGAAATAGGATCTTGGTATGTATGAAGATATGGATAGAAAAAGAGGACTCATTAGATAAGACCATGATGCTGGGAAAGATTGTAGGCAAAAGGAGAGGGGGATGGCAGAGGATGAGATGGTTAGATAGCATGGCGGGTGTGGATTTGGGCAGCAGTGCAGGACATGGTGGGTGTGGACTCTGGGAGGCAGTGCAGGACAGGGAGGTCTGGTGTGCTGTGGTCCATGGGGTTGCGAAGAACTGGACATGACTGTGTGACTGAATAACAACAACAATGTATAGAATTGGATAAGGCAAGTTGTTCTGTCAGGAAATTTCTCAGTTTCAGGTTGAACCAGTATGTGTTATTTTTGACAAACTAAATAGTGAGTGAGTGACTGCAAATTCTACTCAGCCATTTTATGAATGGATGCCTTCCATGACAACTATTTTATGAAGAGATGCTTTCCACAGCAAACCTTTTGTGCTGACATCCTTGGCAATTTGTCCACATTCCAAATGTGTCCAGTGACTTTGTATATGTTGGAATCTTGGCCCAGGAAGACCAGGAATTATGAAATTGGTGGGAGCAACTGTGATAACTTTTCTGTTAGTCTTGTGACTCACATGCATTACTGGCGCATGTGAAGAATGGCTAAATGAAGATAGAAATCAAGATGAGAAAACGCCAGAGACACCAATGTGATGTTAACTAAGTAATAAAAAAGAACAGAATTTTTATCATGTCTGAACTGCTTTCTTAAGACAAATCATAAATGTATAAATGTTATACTAATTTTAATTATGCTACTGATATTTATTGTTTTTAATATTTTATGGACTGTAAGCTGCCTAGAATCGCTTTTTGCAACATTGGCAGCATACAAGTTTGCTAAACAAACAAACAAATAAAAACAGACACCAGAGTTATGCCAAGAGATTTTTCCTGCTGGAAACAGAATAATGAATGGTATCTTTCCATGACCCCTGAGTTTGGCCATGTTTTTTTTTTAAATCCTACTCAATCATTTTGGCATCTGATGATCAAAATTCCATAAGCATCTGATTTAACACAGGAGTCAATGAAGTAACTAAGATGTTTTTTGGCAGCAGAAAATCAAATGTTTCCAACACCTAATGATACAGATGACCATTGCAATCTTAATAGATGTCTCCCACAAGCATAAGAGCAAATAAAATGCCTGAAGAGACCCTAGCAATGATTGCAATAGCTCATTTAAATTGACTTAAATTGTTCTACATACATAATATACTAGGCATGTCAATATCTAAATTTTAATCATTTAGCCATTTCCCAAGCCTCACATGGTATTTGGATGAAAATATCAACATTCTGCAACACTCATGATAGTTGGGCATTCTTGGAGTGACATCCAAGATGATTACTCAAAATGTTAGATTAGGATAGATGAGTTTATGGCCAGACTATTGTATATGATTATTCTATTAGGCATCTTCTCACCAATTCACTGATCTCTCTGTGGGTTTAACCCTAATTTGGAAAACATTATTTTGCCAAAACCATACTAAGATCTGTTTGGAAGGGGAAATATCTACTACAGCATTGTCTGTATCATGGCAACTATGTGATTTATTCATTTGTTCAGAGATTTTATACAGCCTTTGAGAATAGACACATCAAGGTAGGTCTTGCTATTGAGTTTCAGATCCTTCTCCTAGAGATTTTATCTGTAATTTTAAATACCTTACTCCCTCATAGTAACTGTTGTGTAAGGAGGTAGGTAGGTAGGTAGATAGGTAGATAGATAAATAGATAATTTGATTTTTAAAAGAAGGCTTGCCAAGGATAGCTTTCATCTGAAATAAATAAAATTCAGCAGTTACAGTTGTTGGAATATTCTTTGAAATTCAAACCTGTTAACAGTTGATTTCCATGTCCTGAATACTTGTAGAAGTTAATTTAAACATAATACAGTGATCACACCATGCTATTGAACATTTCATTCAGTCCAAAAAGATCTACTAGAACCTTAGTATCAAAACTATTTTTGGTGATATCACAAATATTATTTCAAGCAGGAGGATAAACATTATTTACATTCTTACCATTATCATCACCGGAATCTGACTGGTAAGAGCTGAGAGACTGAACTTCAGAATTGCTGCCTTTATTGCTTCCTGACAAACAGGTCACCTCTTCCATGTCATCAATTCCTTTGCCTATACATGAGGACAAAAGAAAAGAACAGGTGGTGTGAATAAGACCTGTGTTTTAGATCACACCATCTCCAATGGGACTTCTTGCTTCATACATGGCTCACCATTAGAAGTATCTTTGACTTATGAGTGATGAATCCCAAAAAAACTACCTTACAACCAGATTTCAAGTTCTGATGTGTGCTGCTCCTGCAGTCATGTGATACACTTTAGGTATTTAGCAACTGGCCCGCACCTATGGCTGTTTGCAGCGTCCCACAGTATTGTAACTGGGATTTACAAGATTTCCCCCCCCAGAAACTGGGCTTTACTTTTGGTTTTTGGCAAACAACGGGTTCGCTTAACAACAGCCATGATCAAACTGCAGTCTCAATTAGAGTCATAAGTTAAGGACTACCTACATATCTGCTGGATTTAAATATCAAAGGACCTTCCCACTTTCACAACGAGAAGTTGGCACAGCTTCAGGAATGGCTTGTGCTCCTGGGATTATATATTCTCATTTGACTTCAACTCCTGAGATGACTTGGTTCAGACTCAAATACAGTCCAGGAGGAATTGTCTGAAGCAGGTAAAAATGCTGAACTCTGAAATTTTAGAGTGAGCTATTGTCTTTTTGCAGCGAGCCTCTTCCCCCGCTTCCCATTTTCAGCTTCTAAGAAATCTTGTAAGTAGATTGCTAGCTTTATATCTTTGTCCTCATTTGCAAGTTGAAAAAATTCTGCCAGCTTCCTACAAAAGACAAGCAGACTGCTTATTATTTATCAAATTCCTGAGAGGCAGCTTTTCCCAACATGGTCCCTTCCAGATATCTGAAGACTTCAAGTCCCAGAACGCTAGTTGGAGGTGTTTGAAGGCTGACTTATATATCATTAGAAGTTGGTTCCACATGTGTGTGTGACACCTATTTATTTACATTGCTTTAGCAACAGGGCAAAACATGCTATTTAGTAGAAAAATAAAAGATTCCAAATTGCTAATTTTATCACAGTTGGGAACTGTATAATTAAATGCAATTCAGTTACTGAATTAATAACACTGTGCATATGGCGACATCTCAAGGCAGTTATATGATTAAAGGCTACTCCGTTAATCTGTGGCTGATAGCTCACTGATTAAATGACTAATTTATAGCAGAAGCAGATATTGTTGGTATGTACGGAAGTAGTAGGTACAGTATGTTCTGAATATGTGCCACTACACGGCATGTATGTCTCAGCTAGAGGGATACAGGTAACAATATGTCGGCCATCCAATCAGCTAGATAGAGATCCTAGGTTGCATAGAACAGTGTGAGCATGCTTGGGGAAAAACTGGGATTTAGTTATCCTTGTGGCAGATTGGTCAAGATATGAAACAAAACATGAACTGACTGGTACTGTCTTTCCTTGAGATGGTAACCTTCTCTCTCATACCAACTGTGCCCATTCTTGCACTGGGAGGCCTTGTTCTAAACAATTCATGTCTTAGCAACTTTCCTTTTGGATTACTGCAACCACGCTGTACATGGGGCTGCCCTTGAAAAGCATTTGGAAGTTGTGGCTGGTCCAGAACGCAGAGAGTTTTTGATGTTTTCCGTTACACCCATTCAAAGACATTGCTTCATAAGGAGCACTAGCTGCCAGTAGGCTTCCCAGTGTGATTCAAGTTGCTGGTTATTTACATGTTATTGCGCCAGGCTATTTGTGAGATCATCCATCCCCCACTGTTTCTGCTCAGCCCATCAGTTCCACAGGGTGGACGTGCTCCAAAGTCCCTTTCATTGAACAGGGTCATCTTGCTGTGCTGTCTGTGGAGCAGCACCTGCTCTATGGATCAGCATCCTTGCAGGAATCCAGATGGCCCAAACCTTGTTAGTTTTTTGTAAGAAACTGAAGACCCCTAGACATTTGGGCCAGCATGTGAGGCGAGCTGTGCTGGGAATGTTGCTTTTATGAGTCGGGCTAATTATTTTACCTTGGTCATTATATAGATGATTATGTGTTATTTCAGTTTTGCACACCATCCAATCTCCGTGTTTTGAGATGAGTGATCACATAAATCATAATGAATAAATAAGAAAGCAAGCCTCAGTGAAGCAAAGCCATGATGGGTGGTGAAGCTCAATATCTATGGGCTTCTCTGGTGCAACAAGGCATACCGAAGGGTGCAACCTGGAATGTAAGAGGAATAACTGGGAGACGTGGTGGTGTGGTGGCTTAATGATGCCGGCTGTGTTGACCAGAAATGGCCGACACTCTGGCGGTTCGAGCCGGAGCACTGCGTGACAGAGTGAGCTCCCATTACTTGTCCCCAGCTCCCGTCTACCCAGCAGTTTGAAAGCATGTAAAAATGCAAATAGATAAATGGGTACCACTATGGTGAGAAAAAGGCTGGCCAGCAGCCGGCTTGCAGCAAGGGGAGCAGGAAGTTGGTGCTGGACCTGCCTGAGATCGAGGGTGGAGTGGGATCTGATGGACACGAACACCGCTGGTCAACGGGGTTTAATGTAACTGCAATTGTTAAATTGCAATGCAAGTTTAAGTCGCTGAGAGCTCCTCATGAGAGAAATCGGCAGCAAAATAAATGTGATAAATAAATACATAACTGATAAAAGCATGGCTTAATGAAAGAACTGAAAAAAGAACACCAGATATATTGTACATCATGAACTACATGAAAGAGGGAAAATGTAACAGATCTGAATGGAGATGGTCTGACCTTCATGGTTGATGAATAAGTGCAGGGAAATGAAGTTTTAATTATGAACGAAAGCGCTAAAATGTCAAAGTGATGTCACCTAGATTGGAAAGTGAGGACACATGGAAGGAGGAATTCATGGGCAGAGGTAGTCTTTGACTTTTGACTGGTTGTTTAGTGACTGTTTGAAGTTCTGATGGAGCTACTTGGGGTACTTATGACTTGGATTTGAAGTTCTGATGGAACTACTTGGGGTACTTATGACCTGGATTTGAAGTTCTGATGGTGCCCACCTCCAGTCATGTGATTGCACTTTGGGCACTGAGCAACTGGGCTGCAGTCATGGGACTGTATGATTTATGTTGCTGGAAACTGGTGTTTACTTCTAGCTTCTGGCAAAGCAGCCCATTGTGGACAATGGGTTCACTTAATGACCGCAGCATTTGATTTATGACTGCCACCAAAAATATCGTGGAACAAAAAAGTTGTGTAGGTACCTCAACTTACAACCATCATGACATATGATGGAAATTCCAGGCTCCATTATCATTGTAAGTTGAGGACTACCTGTATATTAAGAGGAACAAAAGCTGAATACAATAGTAATGGCCTATTTATTGTATCTAAAATATCTATTTATTGTATCTAAAAATATCTATTTATTCTATCTAAAATAAGAAAGCACACAGCATGATAAACGGGTATTCAGAGAATATAAACTGAACACAAAAATGAGTGATTAGTATGAAATAAATATGTTGAGATGGTTTAGATGTATCAGAGGATAAAGCTGAACTGTAAAGCAAGTTTATGGGTCAAATGGAAGAAACTGAGGAAGTAGTGATGGATGAAATTGCTGTGTTTCATCCAATGAAAATGAGAGAGGTGAGAATTTTAAAGAACTAAAATTTTGTACGTCCATACCACCCAGTATGGACCTGGTGAAACCAGGGATAATTTGCAGGTATAAAAAGGTTCCTAAATGGACAAATAAATAATGTTAATATGAAGTGGAATTAGATGTATCTCCTTTCCTTTTCTTCCTCGTGCCTTTACTTTCTCTATTCCTTAGTCCACTGCTGTGCAATGCATAAAATAGCTTATTCCAAAGAAATATATGTATACCTGCAGCTACAGGAATGTTCAGGGCTTCATTTGAACTGTATTTTATTTACTTATTTCTTTTTAATGAATAACAGGAAAACAAAAAAAATGTTCTATATTTTGAAGTAAATTGACTTGTTCTATACTTTGGGGACTGAAATAGTAACCTTTCAATTTTCATCTTACTCTGAATATTGCAATCTAAAAAATACAAAAAATATGGAAAAATGACTTATTTTTTTGAACGGAAATGGGTTAAAGAGACTAACAAGTATGTATATACACATATCACATATTTTATCTTTCTTCTGAGTCCAGTAAGGCTTTCTTTGAGTTATGTGTCTATAGGATTGTCCTTTGGATGTGTAACTATTTAGATCTGCAGCGGAACAGATGTTTTGCAAAAAAAAAACTTGAACAAACACACTGCTCCTATAAGTCCCTTCTTAAAGCAGCAATCCTTTTCCTAGGAATTTTCTTTTCCTAGCCTTGTGATCCCAGGAAAATATGTGTCTGAATTAAGAAGTTGTTAAGGAAATGGCAACAACGTGCCATGACTTCATTTTCTCAATGCCTCATTAATTCAGCTACATCTTTCCAGGAACTGTTTGGCTACAGTATAAACACAGGAAAAGATACAGCTGCTGTAAGAAGTTACTAATCCTCCAAATAACCTTTTTTTGCTTTGGATTTAGATCACTTTGCCAGCCTAGACTATCTTCTTTTCCTTTGCTTGATACTATGGTGAACTAATGCCCATATATTTCGAATAGCAGCGACTCTATTGCATTTTAAGCATTAAACATTTCCAAGCCTACCTGAAGATGCTAAGTACTGAGTCTTAGAAATTCTGAGCTGTGGTCACTGATCTAATACAAGCTGATCAGTTATAACCTTTGTACCAATCATAAATCACAGGATTACTCTGAGGCTGAAATGTCAGTGAGGAGAAAAATGTGAATCAAAAATCTAGAAAGGGAGGGAAGTTACTTACTTTCAGTGCCATTTTCCCAGGTCTTCCTGATGGAGTCACAATCAGAACGGCATGGAGATACAGCTGGCAAGTTTGGAGCCACACTGCACACTACAACACCCCTCCTTGCTGTTAGGATCCGGGGAGATTCAGGATGGAAGGTTGTCATCTCTTGATGTTCTACCCCATGTCCATCAACTAACTTGTCCAAATTGTTTCTAGACTCACTCTGGAAACAAGGGGTGTAGGCCATTGGCCTGACTGGAACCTGAGGTGGTCCTACTTCTTGATAGATATTGCGGCTGTCCCCACTAGTCCTCATGTTCTTGAACTGAATGCCATTGCTTTTGTGAAGCAGAGCAGCAGTAGCTGGGTCTTGGACTAAAGTAATGTTGTTCCGAGAATAATTTTTCCGGAAAACTTTCTTGCGGAAGACTATAAAGAGGACTATTAACAAAAAGATAATGAAAAGAACAACAGCAATGCCTATCAGTTCTTCTTTGCCCACGTAAGAATGGCCAGCTTGGATATTGGGAACAACTACTGGTCTTAGCCCGCAATGCTGACCCACATATCCGGGAGTGCAGTTACATACAAATGAGCCAAAAACATTGATGCAAGAGCCTCCATTTTCACATTCTTCTCTGTCACATTCATTGATATCTTCATCACATCTACAAGAAAGAAAATCAAAGTGGATGAGAGATTTCAGCAGTTACGTGCCTTTACCTTTACTTTCCATATGTTTTATCCAGTTAAATTTTAGTTTTATACATTGCCTTTCCTCTAGGACAGGAGTCTCCAACCACGGCAACTTTAAGATGTGTGAACTTCAACTCTCAGAATTCCTCAGCCAGTGAGGAATTCTGGGAATTAAAGTCCACACATCTTAAAAGTTGCCACATTCCTGCTTTAAATGCTCAAAGGACCGTATACAGCACTTACACTTCCGTTTTTGTTTTTACAATCAATACTCTTTTGGATAGGTTGGGCTTTGAAGAAGTGGCAAAGCCAACATTACTCAGTGAGCTTCCATAATTGAAGATGGCCTTGAATTTTGGTCTGTTATTCTGCCATCAAACCATTCTTTAATGTGGCTTGCCTTTGTTAAATGCAAACCAATAATTCAATATTGACTATGACTGAAGGGGTAAAATTAAAACAACTCCATAACATGTTATGGAACAAAACACCCAGGAATTATCTGAACTGCCCAGTTCAGTAACTGCCTCTCTGAAATTGCTAATGAAAGGCGGACAGTCAGTTATTGGATAGATTACACATACAGATGAAGAACAATTAAGATTATTGAAATATGTCAGAGCTTAGAAAGATCTTGTTGCTTAAGCAAGACATAACTAGGAAAAAAATCCTTGTATTTTTTCTTGTCAGAGAAGATCTAATGTGCAGCATTGGTGGGATCAACCAGTCAATGGCTGTCTAAGAGTGGTGATGGTGAACCTATGACACGTTTGTCACAGGTGACAAACCATGCCATTTTTGTTGACACACCAGACGTCCACAGCCTCTGGAAGATGCACGAGAGAGCCCTGCTCTTTTGTGACCTCCGAGCCTCTGAACATCTTGCAAGAAGGGGGCATGCTTTCCTGCTCTTTGAAAAGGCCACGCAAGAGCATTCTCCAAAGTTTCTGAGCCTTGTGCAACCTTAAGCTGCCTTGGATAGGCATTTCAAAAGATGTTTATAATTATGTAAGTATTATTTCTTCATTTTTTAAATACTGTAATAAAAATAATCTATTATTGCTTGTTATGAATAGTTTTTGTTTTGCTCAGGAGCGTGTGTGTGACACACAGGAAGAGACAGGTTAGGCTTTTTCTGAATTTTTGACACAGAGCTCAAAAGGTTTGCCGTCACTGTCTCAGAGTATTTCATTTAAAAGCTATAATTCAGTGATAAAATGTAAGGGGTGGCTGCCTCCATACGCAAAGATGGAGAAAAATTCAGAGTAGCTTAAGGTGGCCTTCAGTTATATGTCCAAAAGCTTGGTCTGAAGGTTACTGTAGATTTCAACCTTTCCGTGCATGGCTGGAAAGGTAAAGGTTTCCCTGCCAGTTGTGACCAACTCTAGGCTGCAGTGCTCATCTCTTCCAAGCCGAAGAGCCAGCATTCACCTGAAGATGCTTCTGTGGTTAATGACATGACACCAAAGGCGCATGGAAATTGTTACCTTTCCCTCTGAAGTAGGTGGCACCTATTTATCTACCTGCATTGCATGATTTCGGACTGCTAGGTTGGCAGGAGCTGGAGCAAGTAACAGGAGCTCACCCTGTTGCATGATAGTGCTGGGTCTCGATCTCGGGCTGCTGACCTTTCAGCTGACAAGCTGAGCGTCTTAACCACTAGTGCCACCATGCCTTAATGCATGGCTGACTTCCTGCCAATCTTATGCTTGCTACCTTAATTTCAGCATGAAGAAAGAGAGATTAAGACAAAACAGAGATGCTTCTCATCAATATGTTGAAAAAAATATTTCCACAGCACTGTGTGTCCACCAATTATGACTGTGTAATCACACAGTAACCATAACTTTGTATCATCAGTGGACTTAGCTCTTCTCTTCTTCTTGTTATACTATGCTGCCAATTGGTGATGCTAAGTCCAAAATCTTTGAGGAGTTCTGGCACCCTAACGAGGTCTTCCCTGGGATGAGTTTACTTACGTCACTCCAGTTAATCCGCTCTTGCAAGTACAGATGAAGGCACTGCCTATGGGGTCACACGATCCTCCATTGTGGCAAGGATTTGGAAAGCAGGCTGTGATCTCTGATTCGCAGTTTCGCCCAGTGAACTGAGAAAGGCAACTGCACTGGTAACCTAAGTTAGGAGGATTACAGAGAAAAAGAATTGGAAGGATAAGTATAAATTTAAGTGACAAATGAAATCACAATTTTCCAAATAGGAATGTTGTTGGGAAAGTTGGCAGAAATACAGTGGTATTTTATCACCCTCTGGTGGTCAATTTAGAGATATTTTATATGAATTTCAACCCTTACAGTAGGAAGAAAGTCATGTATAGAACGTGAATTGTGATCTTTTGTTGGTTTATTGAAAGTCTGAAGGCTATTTAACTGTAATACAAAAGAAAATCAAAGCCATGACAACAGAAGAGATTCGAAACACTGCAGGTCAGTTGCCGTATTTATGAATAAGGTCGTCCCAATTGGATCCGTTACCTCTCTAAAGCCTGTACAATGTGAGGAAGCATAATGCTGGAGACCTACAAACTTCTCTTGGGCCTTTTATTGGAGGACTAAGTTCAATAGGGTCCTATATGTTGCATGAAAGAAATGGGCTGCAAAGATTTTCCAAAGTTTTGGAGAACGCCTGTATCTTGACGTAAGATAAAAAGAAGCAAAAGCGAGGCCCTTTGAATTTCCATGCCACATTGCATTTAATGGTATGTTGAATTTTATAGGCATGGAAAATGGTAAGAAAACAGATTTAACCATCATCTGCAACTGTGGACCAACAGCAGCATCACCCGTCGTTTTTATTGTTACAGGTAGTCCTTGACCACAGTTGAGAGTAGAATTTCTGTTGTTAAGCAATGCAGTAAAATGAGCTGCACCCTCACCTTTTTTGTTAAGTGAATCATGTGGTTGTTCAGTGAATCCGGCTTCCCCGGATTGACTCTGACTCTGACTGCCAGAAAGCCCTTAGGAAGGTCATAAATAACTCTGGGACATTATGACCGTTGTAAATGCATGCTGATTGCCAAGCACCAAAATTTTTATCATGCGAATGCCAGGATACTGAAACAGTCATTAAGTGGGAGGACCAGTCATTAGCCACTTTTTTCAGTGTCATCATAACTTTAAACGGTTGATAAATGAATGGTCATAAGTTAAGTACTGCCTGTATTTCTATGTTCGGTGCTGTGCATTGTTACTGCAGAACAAGGAATACATGTATGATGACACGGGCAACTGGAAGCTTTTCTATCACCATCTTTTTTAGGTACTGATAGAAAAATGATTGACATCTGTGCTAAAAGGCAGTTTAACTGCAGCCAGTTTCTACATTTTTATTTTAATGAGTTTCCAAAGATATGATTCTTCTGAATTGTAGGTATTAAATATAGTCATAAGGGACCAATTGCTACATCACACAGAACTTATTCCAATGATTTTACCTATAAAATAGCCAGAATAAATGGAAGGGCGCCATTAGGATGTCAATTACTATGTCTCTTTTTTTTAAAAAAAACTGTTGCTGAATTCTACAACTGAGCTTTTGGGATTGAAACTATTTAATTTAGATTCTAAATGCAAATATTTCCTGATAGGAATGGAAGCTTTCTTGCCTTGGCGCAGTTAACCAATGATTTTGGTTCCAAGATTTTATTTTGCAGGTAGTTCATATGTAAGACCTCTTTTATTTATGATTTTGATGATTAGACAAGAGAGGTTATAAAGAAGAGTCATTATGTAACTTAAGAGAGAGAGAGGTTAAAATATAATTGAAGTTATAACTGCTGTAAAGAAGATCGGAAGCCATTTCTTCATATCTTTCTTAATACTGTAGTGCTTGACTTACAACCACAATTGAAATCAGAATTGCAAGACAGTTAAGTGAGTTCTGACCAATTTATGACCTTTTTTGGGTTATTAAGTGAATCGCTATAGTTAAATGAATCATGTGGTTGTCAAGTGAATCCAGCTTCTCCCATTGACTTTGTTGGAAATCAGCTGGGAAGATCGCTAATGGTGATCACATGACCATGGGGATGCTGCAATGCTTGTAAGTGCGAAGACCAGTCGTAAGTCACTGATTTTCAGTGCTATCGTAACTTTGAACAGCTGCTAAACAAACAGTTGTAAATCAAGGACTACCTGAATCTTTTTTCTATTTTTCTTCTATTTTTTTCTTTCTGGACTTTTAGCTTTTACATTTTTCTCTCCTTTTCTTTTTTGTTCTATTTTAAGTATTAATTCTTATTCCTGTTGTTAAAACTTCCAATAAAAATTTTATATGATTTCCTTTATTTATAGTTCATACATCATACTTTCCTTATTTACAGTTAAGATGGGTTGCATGAATTCAGTTAAAAATGGAAGGGGAAACAAGCAAACTAGAGTTCACAAATATGTTCATTATGGAGACACACTCACTAAAGAATTGGGGGTGATTATGATTAAGGATACTTAAAAATACCTACTGATCTCTGAAAATTTCTGCCAATCTGACTAAAATGCCTTGGAATGACATTAATTAGCAAATACCTTTCCAAACATTCTTAGGTATTCTTGCAACAAAAGTTTAAAAAGCAGGCATCTGGATTGGATTTTAAACTTTTGTTGCAATGCAATTACCCTGGACGAGTGAGAGTCTTCACAGACATGTTAGGTATTCTTGCTTAAAAAGTAACACCCTAAGGATTTGGGGCAAAAACTATTCAGAGGTGCATATTTTAAGGAAAAACTAGGTTTGAAAATATGTACTGAAATGCACATTTTCACATGGATTTTAGTTGCTAAGTATTACAGGATGCAGACCTGGAAACAGGCTCTTTGGCCCATAGTTAGCTTTAATCCTTATCCAAAGCACTCTCAGTGGGTTGACCCACCTGGCAGTCACTGGATAATGTGTGAAAAGACCTGTTCTAACCAGAGTCAGTTCTTCTAGCTGACATGTTGATCTATGATCCGATATAATAGAAAAGCCCTTTGTTGAACTCAGTTTAATTATATATATGCTTTTATATACAGAGGACTGCTTGGGTTAATAAATTTTCTTCGGGAATGGGAAAGGAAAGGAAGTCTCAAACTGGTGCGCCAGCTGATTGTCTTATAGACTGGCTGATATATAGTTAAGGGCTGCTGCTTTAGAATTATGGCACCATTATGATCCTTTATTTATATATGCTGCTG
>JANHZU010009569.1:181688-201771 GCA_032468055.1 Acrochordus granulatus | reverse complement strand
ACAGGCCTCTCTCATCTTTTTAAGTGGGAGAACTTGCACAATTGGTGGCTGACTGAATACTTTTTTGCCCCACTGTACTTCTGTAGTTCTTGGTTCACATATTGCTGAAATCTAGCTTGTAAGTATTTTGGACATAACCTTGCAAGCATGAAATGAGCATAATTGTATGGTAGTTTGAACATTCTTTGTTCTGTCTTTAGGATTTGCCTGTCTTTTGGATTAAAATGTCAACAAAACTTTTCCAATCTAAACTGAGTTTTCCACAATTGAGGGCAGCACTTTAACAGCATCATATTTTAAGATTTTAAATAGTTCAACTGGAATATCATCACCTCTGCTAGCTTTGTTGTTAGTAATGTTTCCTAAGGCCCACTTGATGTCACATTTGAGGATATACAGGCAGCAACCACAACACTGTAGTTATAGATACATTAGATCTTTCTTTATAGGTCTTCTGGGTATTCTTGACAGTTCTTCTAAATTTCTTCTGCTTCTGTTTAGTACCTACCATTTTTGCCCTTTATCATGGCTATTTTGGCACAAAATGTTTCCTTTATGTCTCCAATTTTCTTCAAAAGATCTCTAGTCTTTCCCAGTTTTCCTCTATTTCTTTGCATTGTTCATTTGGGATGGTTTTAGTAGCTACCATTTACACAACATTATGCACCTTGTCCACAGTTCTTCGGGCACTCTCTACTCTGTCTATAAATCTATCAGATTCAATTTCTTAAGTCTATTCCTCATCCTTAAGCATATTCATAAGTGATATCATTGAGGTCATACCTAAATGGCCTCGTGGTTTTCCCTACTTTCTTCAATTTCAGCCTAAATTTTGCAATAAGAAGCCACTGTCAGCTCCATATCTTGTTTTGACTGACTGTATAGAGCTTTTCCATCTCTGGCTGCAAAGTATATAATCAATCTGATTTTGGTAGTGACAATCTGGTGATGTCCATGTGTAGACTTGCCTCTTGGTTGTTGGAAAATACTGTTTGCTATCACCAGCATGTTCTCTTGGCAAAACTCTGTCAGCTTTTGACCTGTTTCATTTTGTACTCCAAGGCCAAACCTGCCTGTTATTCCTTTTGACTTCCTACTTTAGCATTCCAATCCCCAGGATGAAAAGGACAACTTTTTTTTGGTGTGATTTCTAGAAGGTGTTGTAGGCCTTCATAGAATCTGTCAACTTCAGCCTCTTTGGTATCATAGACTTGGATGACTGTGGTGTTGAATGGTTTGCCTTGGATTTGAACTGAGAACCATCTGTCATTTTTGAGACTGTAACCCAGTACTGCTTTTCTCACTCTTTTATTGACTATCATGGCGACTCCATTTCTTCTAAGGGATTCTTGTCCACAGTAATAGATATAGTGGTCATTTGAATTTAATTTGCCCATTCCAGTCCATTTTAGTTCACTGATTCCCAAAATGTAGATGTTCAATCTTGCCATCTCATGTTTGACCACATCCAGCTTACCTTGATTCATAGATCTTACATCCCTGTTTTTTTATAGCATTGGACTTTGCTCTCAACTTCGGACAACTTCACAGCTGAGCATCCTTTCAGCTTTAGACCAGCCACTTATCTCTTTCTGGAGCTACTTGTAATTGCTTTCTGCTGTTCCTCAGTAGCATATTGGACACCTTCTGACCTGAGGGACTCATCTTCCGGCATCATATCTTTTAGCCTTTTGTTATTGTTCATGGGTAAGAATACTGAAGTGGGTTGCCATTTCCTTCTCCAGAGTCCTGTAGCCCATTTTTCACCAGTTGTCCAGAATTCCAACATCTAGCACAGTCCTTTGTTGATCCAGGCAATGACTGAGCTGGTATGGGTTTCTGTAAATTATGTCTCAGCATATTTTTCATGGGAGGGAGATACTCTTTATCTGGCTCCCCTGATAGAAAAATGCAGGTTGATAAGTAGGTGCCAACTAATTTATTTGTGAACGTAACAGCATCCATGCACATCAGTGTATAGTCATGCTGGCCACATGACCATGGAAGAGTCCTGAATACATTGGCCCTTTGGCTAGGAAATAGAGATGAGTACCACCACCTAGAGTCAGCCACAACTGGCAAGGGAAACCTTTACCTTTACCCACTACAGTATCCATTAATTGGGATTTGTTCTGATTTATCTTCTGAAATCTTTATTTCAGAAATCTATTGTTTCTGCAATTTCCCAGTTATGCAGGAATCTCAAACGTCTGAAAAGGTAATGAGCTTTTTTAGTCCAAAATCAGCAATAACTAGGATTGGAGCTAAGGAATCAATGGCTCTTCAGCTTTGTTTAAGTCTTAGTATGAGCATAGCTGAATACTAGAAAGAAGCTCAGTTATATCATCCATCCTTCCATCCACCCATGTACCTGATTTATTTGCTGCCCTATTTGCAATAAGCCCCTCAGGGCAGCATATCATGTAGTTTTATTTCTGGTTCAGCACCTTCACCCCTGTATCATATCAGCTCTACTAATTCTTGAGTAGACACATACAGAAAGCTGCATGTTTCTTTTTGCCTTAATCATCTCTTTCCTGCACATATCTCTCTCTTATTTAATTAGCATTTTTGTCTCTTTTTCTGAAAAATAGAACTCTTAAGCTTCTATAATCATGGGTGTCAGAAATGTAGCAAGTAATTCAAAATGGGATTAGTATACTGGAAAAAGAAGGTGTTTAATCAAAAATGCAATGGGAAAATGCTACAGAATAATCAAGTGAAAACTTCACTGCTTTAACAGAAACTTGTAAGTATTGATCAATTATTAATACAAGCTGCATCCAGAATGCAATAGAGAAGCAATGAAATTGGATGACCTTACCCGTTCTCGGTCCAATCCTTTTTTAACTTTAATCAGTCCCAAGCTAGGATCAATTGAAAATTCATTATTCTGATCTCCACTGATAATGGAAAAAGAAATCTGTCCATTGGGAACACTGTCCACATCTTCAGCTATCAACTTTGGAAAGATGAGGGATTAGAAACAGAAATGAGTATGACGACTAATGAATTGATAAATTCCATTGTATGTCAAATTACCACAAATTATATTTGGTTAAATGCTGTTATATAATATACTTAAAACACATCAGATTGGCACTTATGGTCTATCAGGATGCCATAGGGATATTTATTTGATATAGGCAGAATATAACTCTATACTTTCCCTTGGAATTATAAACTACTTTGATCTATTAGTGTCATCTGAATAAAGGTCCATGGTTAACTGCTTGACAGACCAGAAAAGTCCAAATGGGAAACTATTCTCAAATTTGAAAAGTTAATTCAATCACCAACTTGCAATTTAAAGACTTTCTTCATACATCACACTAACCCATGTCTTGCCTTATCATACTTTATAATTGGCTTGATTATGCAGCATGCTATGGCAAATGAAACAAACTATATTATGGTTTAGCATAAGTGAATTGGGTTACTTTAACCTTAAAAATATTTTAACAAAACTTTAAAAAGTTTTTAAAACTTGAATTTCAAAGGAAATTGAATTTCCTGAATACACACTTAACGTTAATTTTGCCAATCAAGAATTATTTATTGTTTACTCCACCCCCACCCCAGTACTAGATTTTTTTTATATCCATAATGAAGACCCCTAGATTTTTGTCCATTCTCCTGACAGTGCTGTCTACATAATTCCTGCTAAAGACTTGCAGCATTTCCAAAGTTACCTATCTGTTACCACTAAGAAAACATAACTTGTGTTCCCTTATAATAAGTCATTTATCCTGTTGATATGGGAGGAAAAACTCAGAACTCACCATTATTAATGAGTCGCCAACTGATGAGTCTTCGCTGATGACTGCACTATAGACTTCTTGGCTAAATCTTGGTGGATTATCATTAACGTCTGTCACATTTATATTCACTGTTGTCACAGCACTCAGAGCTGGGCTGCCCCCATCTTTAGCTTCAATGACAAGGAAGAAATCCTTGCACGTTTCATAATCCAAAGTTTCAATTACAGATATGGCCCCTTGGAGACAGAAGACAGAATATGAAGATCATATACATCCCTAAAGTCATCGTCTCTTCTCTGAAAGCAAATATAAGCAATCTCAGTAACCCTAGAAGAACACAAAGCAAACAATAGCGATCCAGATTATATAATAAAGCCATTTCTGATATACTTTTCTTTTCTTCATGTTGGAAAGAGCAAAGCAGGTAAGAATGAAAGAGATCTTTACCAACACAAAAGTCATTGGATTCCTTTTACGAAAGCAGAACAATATTGGAATTGAAAATATTTTCAAAATATAAGTATGATTCTTTAGATGTTACCTGCATGTGATCTATATCTTTTCATTGTACGACTAAACAAATAATTATAAGGCTCTGTGTCACTTGACATATTTTTTTAGAACTTTACTTTCATTGAAAATTAAAATACATACCACAAAGCACAAATTTCTAGCTTCAACTTCATTTCCAAAATGCATTTTTGGAAAATAAAAACTACTAGTATCCAAACTCTAATATGTTTTTAGGAGGGGGCACTTAGAAAAACACAAAAGACAAGCTGAGCTGGCAAACAGCATCCTGGGGAGTTAAACTGTTTAGAATAGAATAATATCAGTACTGTAACATGCTTCTGGTATATGGATATTTTGTGAACAGGCCACACCTCTTGGAGAAGACATTTGGTGAGAGCATCACCTTCCAAATGTGTTCTCAATCCCCCAAAAGTTGCCCTACCCTTATGACATAATTTTTTTTTTTAAAAGGCCTCTAAAGATCATCAGGTTCAGTTACCTACTGTTACTTGTCTCCTTTGGGTATCTTTATATCAACTACTGATGTGGCCTTTATTTCAGACTGTTGGCCAAAAAACCAACCATTTGTACTGAAGAAACTTAGATGCGGTTTTTTTCCAACTTCAGTGGAAAAAATGCATTTGTCAGCATGGACAAGAACTAGCATAAAATATCCATCACCACCAGGTTCAGGGATAAGATTTAAATAATAATAATACATTCATCAGATATTTTACATAATTACAGGACTGCTTAGAGTCTTTAGTGCCTACTGCTGATTTGTTGATAGGGAAGCTGTCATTCCTTAACACATAATAAATACCTCTTTGGTAATTAAATGTCACCATTTTTAATTGATTTATCTTCTTGTCTTTCTTTAAAATAGAGCTTTAACTATTGTTTTTGTTCCTGTACCAGGGAGTCTTAATATGCTAATCCACTTCAGCTCTCTCAAATACTAAAACTTAAAGTGCCCTTTGAGTGCTATCTAAAAATCTCTTCTGACTAAAAATTAGATTTTATTTCTGAGAAATAAGAAAGGGAATAGGAAAACAAAACAAAGCAAACAAAAATCCTGCACAGAAGCATGAATGAAGATTAACTCACTGAACCTTTTTCTGGCAATAGAAAGATACAGAGATATATTTTGTTTAGTTGATTTGACATCAGTAAGAAAAGCCTTTGTACAAACACAAATGGTATACAAATCTGAAGGAAATGGAAGACACAAATACCATCTTCTGTATCTTGCTTTCCTTTTGACTTCTTTGATATAAGAAGTAGGTTTCCAAACTCTGCAAGAATTTTTATAAGTACATACATAAAACAGGGTCTTCTTACTGGTAGCACCTTCTTTCCTAATGCCTCCTAAGGCTGGATGACTTGCCATTACTGGCACAACTACCTCACTCATCTTCATGCTCCATGCTCTAGCCCATTCCTCTGAGCTGTTAAACAAAATCTTAGGCCTTCAAATTGATTTGGATATTAGGTAGGCTTTTGTGCATTTGTCTAATACTTTTTATTTTGTCATGTCACATCTTGAAATCAAATTGATTTGACTTTTCAAATCAGTCACTGAAACAAATCTTTGACTCAAATGGATCCAACACTTTGAATTGCAAATTCAACTAATAATTCACAAAGCAGAATTGGATCTTGGCTGTTTCTCCCACTCTTACATTCTTTTCACAATTTTAAAAGATGTAGTAGCATAATCTATCTTACTCTTAAATCACAAGTGTTTGGACAACTACCACTCCATCACAAATAGCCATTTCTTGGACAATAGCTATTTAGCTTCAAATTTATTTATTTTTCATGTTTTTAAACTTCCTATCTCCCTCAGAGAGGGACTCTAGGCATTCTTCAATAAAATACTGAAGTGAATCAGTTAGTTAGAACCATTTTAGCATTGCTTCATTCCTGAATACTATATAGAAATAATTTGGTAGTACCTCATGACAAGCTGATTAGCTAGTTAGTCGAGTGTGGGATGAGTGGTATGAGAATTAAATGGGTATATAACTGGCTCAAAAACTTCACTCAAAGAGTACTCATCAGTAGATGCTCATCAAAACCGGAGGGAAGTGTCATGTGGAGTGATACAAGGATCCCTCCTGAGTTCTCTCATCTTCAATAATTTCTCTAATGATTTGGATGAAGAACTACAGGGATTGCTTATCAGATTTTCAGATGACACACTACTGGGTAGGATAGTTAAAAGTCAGGAAGTAATAATACAGGGTAAGCAAAATAGTCTGAAAAGAACTGAAGTTTAACAGAAACAGATGTCAAGTTCTTCACTTAGGCAATAAGAATCTTATGCAAGAGAGATGACTGGCTTGGAAATGTTATTATTCAGAAATAAATCTACAGAAGTTCAACAGAGGCTTATTCTCAGGTTAGTGAAAATTAGGTCTTCAGAAATTAAGTTCAATGTTGAATTTTAATAGGCACCACGGACATTCTTCAGTATTTCTGTAATATTGGTCTGTTGTTCCTGAGTTCATATGAAGAGTGCATATAAATTTGTTAACAAAGAAACAAAAATATAAGCAGTGTCGTAAGCAGCATAAAAACCCTATTATTTCTTACCCAACTATAAAATTAAAGGATTCTTTTTAAACCTGCTTTATAAGCCTTCTTCTTACTTCAGAAAACATACCTGTTTTAGAATTGATCTGGAATTTTCCTTTTTCATTACCGGACCTGATGAGGTAGCTGATCTCTGCATTTGTTCCAATGTCTTTGCTGGTAGCAAAAACAAAAAGAATCTCAGCATTTGGTGAGGTGTCCTCAGGCACTGCGACCAGATAATCTCTCCTCTCAAAGACAGGGGGGTTGTCATTAATGTCCAGGACAGTAATTGTAACGGTGGTAAATGACGACAGGGTCTGTACAATGCTCTGATCAGAAGCTTTAATGGTGATATTATAGGAAGACTGAAGTTCTCGATCCAGAGGATGTTCCAAAATGATGATGCCTGATGACATGTCAACAGAGAAGAAGCCTTCTGAAGAGTCTGCCAGAGAGTATACAATCTTTCTGTTCACCCCTGAAAAAAGAAAAGGAGGGAACTTCTTAATTCTGTGATGCAGAAAAGGCCAAGATGCCAACATGGGACAACACATTAATTGCACATAGCTCAGGGCTATCAACAGTAGAGATGTGAGATACTTCCTGCTCCATTTCTTGTCTGTCTCTAAAACCATTAGCTGCTATTTGGAATTGCCAGTTTCAAAGAAAGTTGTCCTGGGTAATTGGGAAATTAATCCTTGGAAAGCAGCCAGCAATAATTTGGTGTCGGTCCAATGTGTTAGAACTGCATCTCTGAAACTTTCTAACCCACAGATCTGGGAAGTGAAGTCCTAGAATATTGGAAGATTGTCAAATTAGGAAAAGTTGGAGTAGAGCAGCATTGGCCAACTTTTAGATAGAAAAGTAGACTTGGTAGGTGAATGCTTCTTAGGTGGGTGAGACCAGTTCTACTTATTTTGGGAGATGGAAAGAAGCTCAGTTTTTCTTTTGCTTTAACCCCCCCATCACTACCCAATTTTAAAGCTTCCTCAGAATAATGAGAAGCTTTACCAGGGATTTTCAGCAAATGTAATTGAAAGGAAATGGATTCAGAGACCATGTTGGGTTCTTGGATTACCCATTCCCCCAGGGAAATAGCCTGCTGATTAAGACAGCCAACTTGAACGAACTTCAGAATGATAGAGGTCTGCATGCTAAAAGTGAAATCAGGGCAATTCACTTTATACTGCTTTAAGCCTACTTAAACACAAATGGAAACTTAAGCTCTGCACAATTCCATTTTGTTGTTGCTTTATTTGTACAACTGAGCAATGGCAAAGGGAAATAAAGAAGAATACAATACCCATTTGGAGTTCCCATTTCTTTATAGCCAACTGAGAGGTAGAAACACATTGTTTTCAAGCTAGAACTATGTGCCTAGCATCGATCACTCACAAACACAAACTATACATCCTGTTTCTAGTTACAGTTCAATCATTCAAAATTTGGTGATATTACTTTAGTACTTGTTAAAAGATAAAGCTTCCTTCAAGCTGAGCCCAGCATCTAATGATTTCATGGCTGTTCATATATTTTGGCATCAGTACAAAGATGATTCCGTAATGCCTTCTTCTGGGAATTACTTTTAACTTCCATTCTAGCCTGGAATTCCCTGGGAGTCTTTCATTTACATACCAATCAATAAGGGGTACCACATAAGGCCCAGTTTGGTGTAGTGGTTAAAGTACTGGCCAAGAAACCAGGAGACTGTGAGTTCAGTCCTGCCTTAGGCATGAAAGCCAGTTGGGTGACCTTGAGCCAGTCCTTCTATGTCAGCCCAACACATCTCATAGGGTTGTTGTGGGGATAGAATATTATTATTTATGTTTACCACCTGAGTTATTTGTAAATTAATAGAAGTGGGATAAAAATCAAATAAATAATCTCACAAAAATTCAAATAGCCTTTAGATGAAAACTAAGAGAATTAGAATTATCTGTATTTATTTTTTGCCATCTAGTCAGATTTTGCAGTCCAAACCCAGAAACCCTAAACCTGCTCTAAACTTCACCACCTTAGCTAACATCAGATAGGTTCAGGCATCAAACTGGCAATTCCTTTTTGCTATGACAGAAATATTGTTGCATAAAACCAATTAACATGGATTGGAACATAGAATACATTATTTTCTGCTTGACATGGCAGGAGCATAATTCCTTCCTAAGGAAGACCTGGGGAAGGATGCTCTGTTGTCTAGGCATATTCATAAAAAGCAATTGTAAGAACAATATATGAACACTTGTTTAAATTATGTTACAAAAATCAGATGACACTCTTCAAGGAACAGGGATATTTTCTGAAACCCTTTTTGATTTATCCAAAGGTGATGACATGAAAACCTGAAAAAGTCATTAAGAAGAAATAGTATTTCAATTATAATTTAGAATCTACATGTTGAGACAGGATTTATCTCCCAACATTCTGCAGTTATTAAGGATAAGTAGTATTTAAATTATGACTTTTATTATCTCCCTTTTTGATTCATTGGTATTTTAAAGTCTTTACAGATTCAAGTCATTGAATGAATAGCTTGGTTATCCATTATTGCTATTAATTATTTCTATTGCATGAATTCTGGCCCCAATGTCAGAAATGTTATTGATGAGTTGTTACATAAATCAGAGTAACAAATATCTACAATTACTATTAATAAGTAAGTATTTATAGAATTTTATTCTTATATCCTAACTGTAAGGAGAAGATGCTAAGTTTATCCTTTTATGAAAATGAACAAACAAAGCAGGACTTTTTTATTAATTGTAATTTTCCATTTCTTGATTTAGAGCATTGGAACAAACCATGATCATCCATACTGAAAACAATGATCTATAAGAATCAACTTTTCTCAAATTTATTAAGCATCTAGCTAGGAATTTTACCAGTAACTGAAGAATTCATGATTCTTTTAGCCCTACTGTGAAAACTGATGCATTTGACTTCAAAATATTCAAATTTGTTTAACTGTTTCACTCAATCAAATGTGGCTAATGAAATGCTTCAGAAAATCATAATTTTGCCCTACCTAATTTACTGGTCAGACACCAGTAAGATCATCAGAATAGGGTAACAACAGTAATCTCTCTGAAGTTCCACGGAAGCAGAAATTGGATTTTGAAACAGGATAGAAAAAAGTATGGATGAATGAGAATAGGTGCACACTGAAAGACCAGGTTGTCATGGAGAAAATGTATCTATGACACTGACTTAGTGGTACATAATCAATAATTGATAAGTATATGCATCATTTTGTCTATCTTTATCTCTTATAAGTATTTTTATACTATTCAGCTCAATATGATTCCTGGTGGTTTACCATAAGAATTAGAAACCAAAGTCAATAAAAGCAGTACATAGGTCAAATATGTACATAGAAAGCCAGATAACCTCTGGGGATGAGGTGTTCCACAGCATGGGAACAAAAACAAAGAAGCACTATCTATGGGGCTCCATCACTTTAAATCCATGTTGGGCCAGAACTTACAGTATTGTCTCCCTACACATGTTCACAAACAAAGCTAAATCTTTTTTAGCTGGAATCTAATTGGGTTCAGAAATCATGAATTGTTCAGTTACTGATAGATGTTCAACTAGGTAATTAGGATCGTTCCTAATCTTTCAGCCCAGCCAATAAGGCTTTATAGATCAATATCAGTGCTTTGAACTAGACCCAGAAACCTATTATCAACCAATGGAGCAACTGAAGACATAGGTATAATACTGACACAGAAGTTTTTACCTACTAAGAATTAGATTGTTCTATTTTATATCTATAGCAGATTCCAAATTATTTTCAAAGGCAAATGTAATGCTGGTTACTATTTTAGATTTATGGTAATAATAAATACAGGCATTTGCAGGGTTCTGTTGCATCAAATCATCAGCTCTGCCCCATGATACACTATGAAAGAAGAAGGCCTTGTATTTTGCTGTCTCAGTGCTATCTTTGAGTCACACTGGCACAATGTTACTTTCATGTTGTGCTGTTGCAATGTGACTTTCTACTTTCTTGTTTCAATGCAAATCCTCCCCTTTTGTCTGTGTGTTGTGACATAAGAGTAATATCTTCTGTACAGCTAGAGCTTCCTGGTTAGAGGTACACCTGATGTACCAACTCAACTGAGAAAGTGAAAGTGTGATGGCCAGATTTTCCATTTGATGTGTCCAGTACGAGATGCACATCCAGGAGAACCCTCAAATTAAGAACCCATTCAAGAGAAAAGTGAGCCCATCTAGAGCCACACTGGTGTCATCTCAGAGCTAGAATGCACTGTTTCATTTGAAAGAGAAAGGGAGTCAAGAATTATTATCTACTTCATTATATTGTTAACACAATCTTGCAGCCACAGAAAATTATAGTGTAAGGCTACAACACTAAATTCATGATACACTCCTTGCAGATTATGATAACTTCTATGGTCATTTCCTTATGTGTCATTATTTGCTTCTTTATTTCATGAATATGCCTTCGTTTCCCCCAGTGTACAACTAAAAAGCCTAAGAGGAAAAAAATAAACATCTAAGGGTGGAAGTGGCAAACACAGTGTTCCAGTAGAGTAAAACAAAAAGTAAACTTGACCTGTGTTCAAATCTATACCATGGTGTGTTCTCCTTTCATTGTGTTGGCAGACATGGCTAATTCCTTTCCCATGAGAATCTAGCATCAATGTTTCCCACCTGACTATTGGGATCAATCTGCATAACATGTTACTAATAAAGTCATTCCTTATGGGAAGAATCCATGGTGATAACTGAAGCAATATCTGATTGTCTGAAGATATATAAAATATATCTTCACTTGATTTTCAGATGCTACTTTTTATTTACCATGGATATTTTAGTTTTGGCAGATCTTGTGAACTGTCAAGCATTTTGATTGTGGTGAGAGAAGGTAGGAAGGAGGGAAAGGTAAGAAGGGAGGAAGGAATGGTTGTTGTATTGTACAAAAAAGAGTATACAATTGAAGGGTATCTCTCAGTTTCAAAGTTTTCAAAAAATCTACCAAATCTTTGGTAAACTCCTATATTAATTAGAAGCCTGTCTCTCAAGTAATGCAAAACTTTTTTATCTGGTGATATTCCTCAAATTATGCTGTTTTTCTCCTGGAATATGCTTTTTCTGGAAATGTTCATGGTATTCTGGATTTGATAGGCTTTGAAATACTCTTGGAGCAAGCAGACCACAAAATTCTGCATACAGAGACTGCTTCTCTCTTCATTCTGCTCCCCTTCTGGTTTCTTCCCCTAAAATATACCTTTTAAATAGACACCACCATACAAAGCAGCATGCATGCAAAAGATGAATATGCATGGAGAGAGGGTTGCATGTCTTCAGGACAGAAGAATTTATAGCTGTATTAAGAGACTGCTGAATCAAGAGATCTTTCTTTTAATATTCACATATCAGTACTGTCATGTTTTATTACTAGCATCCTGTGTTTGCATTTGACCTTAACAGCTAACTTACGAGTCAAAAGTTAGAAAATGAAATCCACACTATTCATCATTAACTATAAAATCTGCTGATCCTTTGTTTTTTTCTCATTGCCCTGCTTCCTTATTTCTGGCTAAGTAGCCACAAAAGGAGAGAATGTCAGGATGGGAAAAGCAGGCAAATTTCAACATTGTATGTTTTTATTCAAATTATGATTTACCTTTTAACATTCATTGCAAATTTAGACATTTTAGCGGCACTTTTCTCTTAGTCTGAGTAGTAAGCTGTTGAGTTTCCACATTTTATTTTCAAACATCCTAATGAAAGGTAAGATTCCAAGAATGAATCTTATTTTTGTTATGGAAATAAGTGAATACTGTGGCAAATTTAATGGGAATGAACTGGGGCATTTTGCTATGACTGGACTTTATAATAGCATAAGTTTCAGCATCAATCCAACCCAGCCTAGCGGTTCTTTTATTGGCAAAAATTCTCCAGAAACAGGTGCACTGCATTTGCCTTATAAAGTTTATGAGATGACCAAAATATAATTGACAGATAACTTATCTGAGAGGTTCCCAAAATCACAGCTGGGATGCTCCGAATAAAAGTGTCCCCTGATGCTGCATTGCAACTTTGCAGAATTATATAGGGTTTCCAGAAAATGTTGGCAAAAACATATCTCTTGCAACACTGCTCTGCCTTGGAACTCTGATTGCAGCCCATCTACTGCATGTTCTAACTTGTCCCATGGATCTTCTATTCCCCCCACCTCTTCCATTCAATCCAATTTGATAGTTGGAGACTGCCTGGACAAGTCTCTGTAATTTTCTTGGTAAGGACTTTCAGGAGTAATTTGTCATTGCCTCCTTCCTAGGGCTGAGAGAAAGAGACTGGCACAAAGTCACCCAACTGCTTCATGCCCAAGATGGGACTGGAACTCCTGATTTCTAGCCTGATGTCTTAGCCACTTACACCAAACTGGATCTCATTTTGCAGGTAAGACACTATTTAACCAACAAATGAGAGCTGCATATAGCTTTGTGATCAAATCCAGACTTGAAAGCTTCAATTCCTTGTGTCATTTCTGACTTTTATAATTGCTGTTAAAAGAAAATGCATATATTACAAGAAAAATAAAGGCTGCCTTTTTCCAAGTTCTATTTACTTGCTTCTAATTAGTATTCTTTTTAGTGTCCCATACTCACCTACATCAGGATCATTAGCTTGAACCCTTGTCAGCAAAGCTTTAGTGGCAGTGTTCTCATAGACACAGGCAGTGTAGTGGTCAGAAGAAAACACTGGAGGATTATCGTTGACATCTTCCAATATTAGGTGGATTTTTGATTGACAGAACCTCCCTCCCCCATCAGTTGCCCTGGCAATCAGATTGTAAACAGGTATCTTTTCACGGTCTAATGGAGCTAAGGTTTTAAGCTCTCCTAAAATAAATTCAAAGAAAAAAGGAAAAATAAACTGTTATTACCTTCATTCTTCTATGGCTAGCATAATTGTTGTGTTTTGCAAGATAATTAATCTTGTAACAACATCCCAACAATCCAAGCAAGTTCCTTCCTATCCGTGTCCCAGGATCCAAGCCACTTTAAGATAAAAATTATTAATTAACATCCTAATGAAAGATCAGATTCCAAGAATGAATCTTACTCAAGACATGGACAGGAGGGAACTTGCAAAAAAAAAAACCTCTCCTCTTTTACTCTCTATAACACTCTGCTCATCATTAATTAGAGATCAAAAAGAATTCTGCTTGGAATTTTATGGACAGAATTTGAGAATTTGGCTCTCAATGGATATGCAGTGGGCACAAACCAGTTATGTCTAATCTGGATTTAACACCTACTCTACTCTCCATGGACCATTTATGACATCATTTTAGTCTTCGATTTTTTTTTAATTCAACAAGATAAAGACTCATTTCACCAAAGATGTTGTCTCCTTTGCAGCACTTCCTGGTTCTCTGAACGCCAAGTTACATGGAGCAACTTTAATTAATCTGCATGTTTCTATCATCAACATAAGAAGTTGCTGCTGCTAAATTATCAGAATGTCTTCTTTTTGCTACAACCCCTCCTCGTATCTCTTCTTAAACTGTTAAAAAACTTGTGTTGCATTGCTAAGCAGCTTGTGATGGAGGAAAATGTCCTGTAAGAGGGGAACTGAAGTATCAGGAGGCAGGAAAGTGCCTCTAAAGAGATGATTGTACAGTGGAAGATTAGACACTCAAGAGAACACTTGGCCACTTCATCATTAAATAAGTGCTAAGGCACTACCCTCCAGCTAGAAAAATTCTCTCTCCCTTTCAAATCAAGTTTGCAAGCTACATTTCTTTCATTAAACTGAATGAGACCTCATAGGAAAAAAAAACAAGAATTCATTTTTTATGAATGGCTCTAACTGATAGGCATAGAGTTCTGAGACTGGAAATGACATGTTGGCTTTGTTTAGGGAGAAGAATAATCTAGATAATCCTAGATTGACCCCATACACATGGCCAATCATACCAGTAAGCTGGTGAACAACAATTGCCACAGGCTCATTTCTGGATTAAGGTGCTGCTTGCCTGAGAGTTCTGTTCACCACTAAGTAGAGAAAGAAAGGTAAAAACTCCTCAGCACCAGAAAGAGAAGCTGCAATCAGGGAAGGAAAGGAAAAAGTGCATCTTAAATGGGACAGATGTGGGTCTCCTCTGTAAGATCTTTTTTTAGAACTCCTAGCCAACTTGCACTTTGGTCAAGGGAAATAAAACACTGGAAGCAGCTAGCATAATTTGACAACAATGTCAAGGAGGCACCCAGAGGTTGAGGGAGAGACATCAGCAGGCTTCCTAAGTAGCTTTAATTTCAACAGTAAATAAATTATCTGTGTAAAAACTCATCATCTTACCACTTTCAGGATCCAAAAGAAACTTGCTGTTTCCAGAGCCATATAAAGAATAGAGAATTTCACCACTGGATCCAATGTCTACATCTTGTGCACCCACTTTAAGGATGATTTTGTTTGGAGGTATGTCCTCAGGAAATATTGCCACATAAGTAACCTTAAGACCAAAAAAGAACAGGTTATTCCAACTTAGGTTGACAAATGCTGGTCCATTAAAATTCCAACTTTCTTGATTCACCACGCTGGTCAGGGATGTGGTGAATCACACCAATAATAACATTTTATTATTAAAAATGAATAACATTTATAAAATAATGAATTACATAGGAGGTCTACTGTCTTCTTCAAATCTTGGAAAATTGAATACATAGAATGAGATGATCTTGCTCACTTGGTTTCTATGCTTTGTATATTCAGCAGAAAATAAGACTGGACTTCCAACATAAGCAGTCTACATGAGAACGTTCAGCATTCTCAAATAGAAGGACATGGATGTAGACAACTGCATGAAAGAATGACTATTCAAAGCTTCTATGATTTATAGAGGGTAAATTTGGTCTTCTTTCATGCACTTAGAACTCTTCATATGAAGATCATAACATTGATTTGGATATGAAAAGCTGAGAGATAAAGAATGGGTCAAAGCCAAATTAAGGGGATGGCATTTCACTGCTTTTGACACAAGTAGTAGTAGAGGTCATCTGCCAATTTGGGTTTTGGTATCATCAGTATGGTGATGTCACCCAATTATATCTTTTGACACTGGGCCGAGCACATGAGGCTGTTGAGATTCTGTCCTTGTGCCTGGAAACTGGTGAGTTTGGATCCTATTCAATCCCACCAAGATCAAGTGGCTGTGAGTGTTTGGATCATCCAAATCTGGGAATATGCCACCTTTGAGCCTGGATGAAATGGAACTTCCCCATTCAATGGTGGTGCACAATTTGGGTGTCTTCTTGGTCTCAAAGATCTGGCAGCTGTGGCCAGGAAGGCCTTTGCACAGCTTCATCTGGTGCTCCAGTTGAAATGTTGAGGTTGAGAATGTCCAGAACTGCAGGTCAGCAGTTTGGGAGGGCATCACATTTGGGAAGACTGATTTGTGACAGTTGATGATTATGACATTTTGCAGTGTGATGATGATGATGATGTAGCAATGTTAGCTAACAGTAATACCAATTGAATTGTGCCAGTGAAAAAGGTGGATGGACTAAACAATAGCAACCTCCTTTTGCTGGAGGTTGAGTCATGGCAATTGGGCTTTTCTTTTGGTTCAAGAGGTTTTGCTGCTTATCCAAGTAGCTTCTTCAGTCCAGTCGCCATGACTCAACCTCCAGACAATTCTATCTGGATGACTGAGAATCTTCATCAACATCCCTTTTGCTGAGACTATTCAGTATTTTTGCAATCCCCAGATTAACTAAACATTCCCCACATTAATCTTGCCTTAGGAAAAAGTGAATTTACCACAAAACTTGATGTCTCAATAAATTTACCTTCAGAGTTTACTTTGGTTCTCATCTCTCTTCTGTACCGAATATCAGCTTTCATTCTTCACTGCCACCTCACTGCTTCTCTTTCCTATGCCATGTACTGTATTTAGCAACTGCTATGGCTCAAAAGTGAGGCGCGGTGGTGCAAGCAGTTAAGATGCTTGGTTTGCCAACTGGAAGGTTGGCAGGCTGTGTTCAAGACCTGGTGTTGCTGTGCAACAGGGCGAGCTCCTGTTGTTTGCCTCAGCTCCTGCCAACCTAGCAGTTTGAAAGTGTGTATATGCAAGTAGATAAATAGGTACTGCCTACTCTGGTGGGAAAGGTAACAGTGTCTGTGCACCTCTGGTGTCTAGTCATTCTGGCCACATGACCATGGAAGCATCCTCAGATGAATGCTGGCCCTTCAGCTTGAAATGGAGATGAGCACAGCACTTTAGACTGTCAGGGTAACCTTTACCTTTATGGCTCAAAAGACACCATCACTGGTGTCCCAGCCCTCATCTACTTCTAAACAACAATGACCCATCTTCAGATGGGTTGTCATTAGTAACATGATACACAATATCTCCAAAGCAATTCTTCGTTTTATCATTTTATATGTCTGTCTGATCTATCTTAATTTCCATCAGTTAAAAATGTCGCCAACTAACCTGATCACAGACAGGGCTGTTGTCATTAACATCTGTGACGATCACTTCCACTGCACTCTGGGTTACAAACAGCCCATCAGTAGCTGTAATGTTCAACAGGTAGACATCCTGTTCTTCTCGATCTAGAGGTCTCTTGACATATACCTTCCATTCATTCTGAACCAAGCCAAGTGCAAACTTCCCTTTGGGATTTCCTCCTGTGGAGGGAAAAGAAAAGTACTGCAGGAAAGATGTTAAGAAGTGCTATAAAAAATAAATCCTCAAGGCTCCTCAGAATGCCCTCTACTTAAGCAGAACAGCTAAAACTGATCTCAGTTAGTTCTGTGATCTATTGTGGATTCATAGAACGTGTAAGAAAGAACACAGGAAAAACAGAGGACATATTGGTAAACAGGTATTTTGGGGAAAGGAAGGGCACGTGGGAAGGGAGCTGGAAATTCAACATCTGATCTGAAAAAAGACCCCAATGCTTTTAAGAACTCTCATATTTAAAGCACATTTTAATGTAGATAGAGGTTTTTTGTTGTTCAGTCACGCAGTCGTGTCTGACTCTTTGCGACCCCATTGACTGGAGTATGCTAGGCCTCCGTGTCCTGCACTGCCTCCCAAAGTCCACCCAAGCCCATGCCCATCATCCATCCATCTCATCCTCTGCCGTCCTCTTCTCCTCTTCCCTTCAATCCTTCCCAGCATCACAGTCCTCTCTGGGCATTATGTGGCCAAAGTACTTGAGCTTCAGCTTCAATATCTGTCCCTCCAAAGAGCAATCAGGGTTGATTTCCTGGAGGATTGACCGGTTTGATCTCCCTGCCGTCCAAGGGCAAGATGATTGTTCTTTCTTGCAACCTGTCAGGCTCCAAATAAGACACACACTCTGAGGTTCTTCTAAGCTGTTTCCTTTATTGCTCCTCACCTATAGATAGACATCTTGCCAAACTGAAGCAAACTACTTATACCATTATATATATATATGTATATACTCTGAGAACATCTACGGAGGAACTATCTTGACCCTTTTCCTTCTAACCAAACTATCTCCAGTCTACCACAGTTGCCTCCTGATGCTTCCTGAGCTCCTTCACAATTTTAAAAAATGTTTCTTTGGTCAGAAAATAGCACATGCCAGATCAACCACCTTATTCTAGCCTACTGAGAATAATTTAGCTAATTATAGTCCTCTTTCTCCTGATCTCATCTTGACAATATGTTGAGATGCTTGTATTTCTCACAATGAATCCAAGTGGCAACTTTCTATGCAAATAACAATCACGTGAGTTAAATTTAGAGATGATATCTTTGTTTTATTCCTCTTAAGGCTAATCACATTCAAACAGTGAACAATCAATAGGCTTCATGTTACAGTGGCACAAATCTCTTTCCACTTCAATTTCGAGCTGATGTGTTTCAGCCCCCTCACTCTGGTTACCAGGACATTTTCATGAGCTGTTGATTATGCAATCAAGGAAGTGCAGCAAAATGTGTTAATGGAACCTTTTTTCCCCTTCATACGGTTGGTATTGTTTCTTCATTAATTACAATTTTTATTTGGGTGTGTGTGTATGTGTGTGCATGCAGATTTCCAGAGCCTGCCGAACAGGCAAAGACACACGATCTTTAAGTAGACCTAACAAGAGGTTGTTTGAGGAACAGCTTCAAGATAAGGCTGGCAATTAGAATAAATGTATACAAGAGGAAGAAGCCAGCAAGGAACAGAAGGGATGAAGCTCATCAGTTTGCTATAACCCTAGAAGTGTGACTCTGAACACAGTGGTATTACTTTTCCACATCATAAAATTGCACAGTACAAAATCAAGTCAGAATTCTTGTCTTCACCATCATCTGCAAGGAAGATAGGGCCATTTCACATATTGGGGTACACAAGGAATAAGCAGAATGATTCTGATCCATGGTCATTAATATTCATAGTATTTATTTATGCCTTGATGTTGAAAGTTGTATTTCCCTGTCTGCAACATACAGCAATCATCTTCAGTGGAGTCTGAATTTTCCCTAGGCATCTCAAAGAGAGCTTCTTCAACCATGTATCAGGACCTTTGACCACAATGGTATACCTGGATTTACATGCTGTAATGGAAATAATTGGGGGCACGGCGGTCTAGCAGTTAAGATGCTGGACTTGTTGGCTGGAAGGTTGGCTTTGAGACCCAGGCACTATGCAATGGGGTGAGTGCCTGTTATTTGTTCCAGCTCCTGACAACCTAGCATGCAAAATGCAAATAGATAAATAGGTACTGCCTAAATTGATGGGAAGGTAACAGTATTCCAACAACCTCGGTGCATAGGCAGGCTGTCCACATGACCATGGAAATGTCTTTAGACAATGCTGGCTCTTTGACTATGAAATGGAGATGAGCACTAGAGTCAGACACGACTGAAAGGGGAAAACTTTACCTTTTATGCAGATAATGAGCAAAATACAACATTGCCTATGTTAGCTAGTTCTGGAAGCTACTGGCCCAATACCTCTAAAATATATTGATTTGGGAAATGTTCCAAGAAATCACCTGTTTGTGCAATGTGGATTAAATACCTTATGGTTAAAAGATGTGTATATGTATGTTGAGTTTGTGATTTGTGCATGGGAATCTGTGATTTGGGCCTTTTGTTTCCCTCAGTCCTACATATGCCTGCTTGCAAATCTAGTTCTCTGGTGATTAATTAACTTTTCTGCTAACAAAAATAAGCAGCAATGCTGTCTTAAAAGCATTCTAATTAATTCATTTTTCTGTGCATTTTT
>JANHZU010009569.1:166427-181588 GCA_032468055.1 Acrochordus granulatus | reverse complement strand
CCAGGTGGAGTTATCTGGAGGTTTACTCATGGCACCTTAGTACCTACATATTGCCACACATTTTGGGGAAGAAACTCTGACATTAACGCAGGAATATGAAAGGACAGCAAGAAAGGAGGAGGCAGGCATTTACATCCTAACAACTCTCTGCCTATTCCCATCCCCCTGTTGTCTACCTAACAAACCTATTCAGGTTAGGTAAGGAATAAATCACTTTGGAAGACATATATGGGGTTCCCTGACCAACTTTTTTCTTAGACTGAAGAAGCTGCTTGGATGAGCAGCAAAATGTTTTGAAGACAAAAAGAAGTCCAACTGCTGTGACTAAACCTCCAGACAATATTCTGGGGACTTTTCCTGCATCAAAGGTTTTAATGATGTGTTGCATTGCATAGGGAAAGGATTTATATGTGTCTTACCTGGGTGCAAGGAACTATTACAGCAATAAGAACCTTAAAATATAGGGAAATATGTATATATAACCTCAAATAGCCAATAAATAGATGTCAACTGGGAAGAGCCAAGTTTGAATCTATGTTCAGACATGAAATTAACTGATGAGGGGACTTTTAAAACCATCATATTTTCTCATATTGACCAGGTTTGTGAAGCACCCAACAGCTGCATTTGGTACACACTAAACATGGTTATTTTAACGTTGCTTGGCTTCTTTGTGGTTTAACACATGGTGCCAACCTACCATTGGTTAGTTTATCATTCAGGGTATTGTTCAAACTCAGAAATAGGGCTGATTTGAATTCCAAGCTAAGTAAACTTTGTGAACAAAATGAGAGATTTATTCAAAGGATCAGAATGGGAGAGAGAGAATGAGGAAGGTTACATTTTTATTGGAATGCTTTGGGGATGGAAGGATCATAAACAGAATTTACAACAGTATTAAGTTTGAAACTGGTTAACATCTCACGGTGAATGGAGGCTATGAATGTGTAACAGAGAAGGCTCTTCCATCTGGCCAAATCTGACCTGTTATTAATCCCAGTGATGGGAACATATTGATTTACTGATTCATTAGCATTAAGGATTCCACAGATTTTAGGAACACCTGCTAAAGGAGGGGATGTTTTTTCTAGTAAGAGAATGGAAAACTTCTAATAAAGTGCTGAAGAGAAAGAACACATCCCTCCCCTTCCAAATATAAGCTCTCCCAAGAGCACTGTTGGCAATGGTATGATTTTACATCTCTTGCTTGAGATGGATTTTCCACATTTCCACTGTCTTTCCTTAGAGGTAAATTTAATAGAGTGTTCGGAGTGCACTAAGCACCATTCTCATTAATTATCCCCCCTCTTTTTAATTCAATGGTCTACTTACTCAACTCAGAGTTCGTTAAGTAAATGGTTCACGCATGATTGTATTTACAGAACAGCCTTTTGAGCCTCAAAATGATGACAGAATGGCTTTGGCAACAAAAAACCAAACATACAAACTGATCCGAATGGAATGTTATAGCTTACATGATGTGCTCATTGTGGGGCAGTCTGTGATCCCAGGGCTTGGCCAACAGAAAAATCATACTTTAAAAATCCTCAAACTGCAAGAGTTACAAATAATGTATGGTTTATGATCTAGGAAATCAAGGTAATGGTATGCAATTATTTTCTAGAATTTCTATCTTAATAAACCAATATGAAAGCAATGGGCTTATTTTCTGGGCTAAACACATCTTAACTTTCACCTCGGTAAGCTTTTTCCTAAAGCAAATGCAGCTTGGTGACATCTGATACTTTGGTATTAAGGTTGAGTGTCGACCAAGGATGAACATCAGCAACAGACTGCTATGTATATACAAAGCATGACAATATTTAAATACTTGCTATATAGTCTTCAAATAATTTATTCAAGAGACTTATTTGCCAGGCTCATATCAGATAGGCCTTAAGTAAACCATGTGAAGCTATTCAACTTCAACTTGACAACAACATTGTTTTGAAACCCAGAGTCATAAAAGCAAGACAAACAGAGCCGCCAACTCCAACCAGTACTAAATACTACTGCAGGTAACTTCATGGGAAAAGGAATGAAGCTGTATCCTTTGGTCACTTTTTTGTGACCGCAAGTGGACTTTTGCTAACAGTGTTCCTCTAAACCAACCATCATCCATTTTCCATAGCCACTCATCACAAACAAGTTACTCTGGAGGACGAACAATCATAAAACAATTAAAAACAGTTACATTAATAGTACAAAATTAATTATACAGTATATTGCTGCTGAGAAAAAATATATTCACAGATGTCAATGTAGTTAGGAAATGGGGCTCTTCACATATTTGAGACCCCAGGTCCAGGCACAAAGACAAGCCTTCAAGGCTTTGTGAAAGGCCAACAGAGTCAGGGTCATCTTCATCTCTGAAGGGAGAATGATCCAGAGGGCAGGAGCTATAGCAGAGAAAGTAGGTCTCCTAGTTTCTGCCAGCTGACATTTCTTGGCTGACAGTATTTTGTAGCATGCTCCAGAACTGAACTGGAAGGATATAAACCATAGGGAGAAGATGGTCCCTCAGGTAGTCCAATCTCAAGCAAGGAAGGGCTTTAAGGGTGAACTCCTGCTCCTTGAATTGCATTTGGAAACACACAGGTAACCAGTGCAGCTCATATAATAATGGTGTTATCCATGCAGCTATTTTGTACCAATAGAAGCTTCTGTATGTTTTTCAAGGGCAGATCCAGAGTTACAGTAGTCCAAATGAGAGGTCACAAGGGCATGACTGATGGGAGCAGAAATGGGCTCAACTGGTATACCATCCAAAGGTGCACCCACAGTGCCTCCTGATTTTCTAGCAAGAGCTGTGAGCCCAGGAGGACCTACATCTTATGCATTTGTTCTGGGGCAGTGTCATCCCATCCAGGACCAAAAGTGGAAGCATTGTGTCACTGGAGACCCCCAATATCCAGAGTCATTCAGTTTCACTTTGGTTGAGTTGAAGCCCATTTGTGCTCCATCCAGGGTCCTACAGCATCCAGGCACTGGGACAGGACATTCATGGCATTGTTCAGGCGCCTGAGGTAGAGGTATAAAGCTGGGTAAAAGGTAAAGGTTACCTTGCCAGTCATGACCAACTCTAGGGTGGGGTGCTCATCTCCGTTTCCAAGCTGAAGAGCCAATGATTGTCTGAAGACTCTCCCGTGGTCATGATTAGATGCTAAAGGTGCATGGACACTGTTACCTTTCCCACCGGAGTAGACAGTACCTATTTCTCTACTTGCATTTACACACTTTCAAACTGCTAGGTTGGCAGGAGCTTAGGCAGAACAACAGGAACTCACCCTGCTGCACAACAACACTGGGTCTTGAAGTTGGGCTGCTGATCTTCCAGCTGGCAAGCCGAGCGTCTTAACCATTTGTGCCACCATGCCTCTATAAAGCTGGGTATCATCAGCATATTTTTATCTCACTCCAAATCACTGAATGACCACACCCATCAGTCTCATGTAGATCTTAAAGAGGAGAGAACAGAGCCCTGAGGCACCTCGCAAAGTAGGGGCTGTATCACCCTGGAGGAAGGAGGAAAATCAGCCCAGTACAATGCCACACATCCCCAACTCTTGAAGCCAGTCCAGAAGGATACCACGATCAATGACTGAAGACCAGTGAGAGATGTCAAGAAGAGCAAGGAGGCACAACTCCCATTCTGCTTCCACCAGAGGTCATCCAAGAATGTGATCAATGTGATCTCAGTCCCATAGTTCAGTCTGAATCCTGACTGAAAGGAGTCCAGATAATCTGTTTCATCCAGGGCCCTTTGAAGCTGCCACACAGCCATTCTCTCCATAACCTTCCCTAAAAAGGGAAGGTTGGAGACTAGATTAAAACGGTCTATGCTAAAGAACTGATGGTTCACCAGGGAGTGATTTGATCATGAGAAGGGAGAAATCAACATCTCCCTGAAATCTAGAACACACTGCTACTGCTCTGACAGGAAGACTAGGTCACGTGTATGACCACTATTATTTGTTGAGCTCTGGATGAATTGGGTCAGGCTCATTGCTATCATGGTAGCCATGAATTCCCAAAGTGTCCAAGATCCCCACCTAGGGAAGGCAAGTTGAAGTCCCCCAAGACTACAAGCTCCAATGCCAACTGCCCATGGAGTCAGGTTGCTGTACAGCAGGAAGGCTGGTATAACAGCACCAATCTCAACTAGATCCCTCTTGGTGTCTGACTGAACAAACAGGATCTTGAATCCAGCACTTGGAGAAGTAGGCCCTGGATGCCTCCTAAGTCTGTCAAATGATCACCACCACCACACCATCTCCCCTATCCTGAGATCTAGGTTGGTGCCACATGTGGAACTCAGCTGGCACATCTCAGAGAGTAGGACTTTCCCCAAGCCACATTTTGGTAATGCAGCCCAATCAGCCTTTTCTTCAACAATCAAGTCATGAATAAGAGTGGCTTTAACTGAGCATTCAACAGCAGCAGCTGAAAATCCAGGGTCTTGAAGGTATGCCCTCTGGGGTCACGGAATGAGTTCAAGAGGCTGGAACATGTTGCCCATTCCCTATCAGCAGCCCATTTCTTGTCTCCAACGGTATCCCCCCCTGCCCATCATTACGAGAATGTTCCAACCTGTCCATAGAGCTTCAGAGCTCTCCCCACTTCATCCTTCCCTGCCCATAGAAGTCCCGCTCTCACCCCCACCTCACTCACACTAATATCAACAAACCATATAAAGGGCTCCTGAAAACCATTTCTGAGGGACTTCTGCAAAGCACTCAATGCCTCTAACAATCAGGAACCCATCAGACTTCTTTCCCTTATACTAGCCACACAATACCTTCCACCATACAATGCCTTCAGCTGATTTCCTCTCACCAGATAGGTAATAATTGCACAATCCTGGTGATCCAAAAAGCTCCCCCTACCTGGCTCTCAACTGTGGGGGGAGGCAGAATTGCACAACAATCCCCAATGAACCAAAAAGCTTTCCTCCCCCAGCTCTCACCCATGAGGGAGGCAGAATCACAATCCACAAATCCAAACTTTCCAACAAAATGATAGTCCCAGTCCTTAAACCAGTCATCTCAGTCAAATTCCTCTTAGGGCACGATGACTACTGCTTGAAATAATTTGATGGAAATGGCTGTCACAATGTCTTCCAGCTCTCAAATGAAGAGGAGATAAAATGGCTACCTGACTGTGTGGGGGAGACAGCTGCAACCACAAGGCTCCACAACATTCATTAGCCTGATACAGCTCTGCTTTCACCAAAGCAAAATCTCTTCCAGAAGAAATGGTTCTCAGGTGTCTCCCTTCTGTACTTGTTGGTGCCTACCCATTTACACTTAAGTTTGATAAATTCATGGAGGACATTATTATCAAGGACTATTAATCTTAAAGATTCAGTGTTACCTCTGATTGGGGAGCAACATATCTCTACATTACAGTTGCACAGGAAAAACAATGGAAAACTGCTGGTAAGCATGCCCAGAGGCATCTAACTGACCATTACAAGAAACAAACTGCTGGACTAAGATGGGCCTTGACATGATATTATGTTCTTGTGATCTAAGATACAGGAACTGCTACATGAACAACTCAACATTCTATGTCCTTCTTACATGGCATGCAAATATAATGCACAGTATAATTTTTTTCAAGCTAAGGGCCATACTTGGATGGAGACCTCATTTCAAAAAATGGATCTACTCACCAAAATTATAATATTAATAATAAGTACAACTTGAATACCATTGGCACTGACAAAATCCCCATCAGTCAATTTCAAAAAGCAGCTTTATTTGAAACAGCTTACATCCTACAGCAATACTTTGCAAATAGAAGTAGAATGACTATAGCAAAACAAAGTCAATCCCAACAGTAATAGGCGCTTTGGGTACAATCCCAACACATCTGGAGTATCACTCAAACACCACTGGCATTGATAAAATTTCCATCAGTCAATTGCAAAAGGCAGCTTTACTTGGAGCAGCTTACATCCTGCAATTATATCTTTAACATCATCATGCAACACCATCTGCCTATTCTAGGTCCTTGGGAAGGACTTGATAGGTGGCTAAAAATGTCAAATCCAGTCTAAACAACTGGCTTACTGTGCAACCAACTGTAATAATAAAAGTGTAATTATGACTACTCCTCATATATTGAAGAATGGTTCCATTTTATTATCTCCATAATAGAACAAATAGACAAATAAAACCTTGAGGGACACTGTAAAACTATCTAATTTGTACACCTATATATAATAGTACAACACAGTCAAACAAAATAAGTGCAGTGAATCAACCCCACAAAGGAATGAATTTATAAATAGTGATTTAACATTACAATTGAGGAAGAAATTATTTTGGGAAGGTCTGTTAGTCACCCTCTGAGAATGGGGAAGGGAAGGCAGAACCATTAAAGGAGAAAGTGCAACAAGATTAATACTGAAATAGAAAAAACATGAGAAAGAAACTCAAGATAACTTTGCCTTGATTTTGTAAGATGTAAGTGGTAGTAGAAAGGAGCTCTGACGGGCGTTCAAGATTCAATTACAATACTCTGGCAATAAAGAACATTCCTAAAATACAGCTGTTCTTCCTTCATGACCATACTTACTCAAAGACCTGACAAATATTTAGAATTATCGTAATGTATTCAAAGAAGTGAACAACTAATTTGTTGTTTCCAACCTGGGATCACCTGGGTTTGGGTCCTTTGGCTAAAGTGCTGAACATTTGAGAGTGAGGATCCACAGCACTTTTGAAGGAAGGACAGAAGACCAGACTTCAAATTTTCTCATGAAAAAACTGAGCTATAGGAATGTGAAAGACTCCAAGATGATGTGCTAAACATGTCCTTCTTAACAAGCTCTTGGAAGCATCTGACTGGCTACTTCCGGACTAAGGATATATTATCATATTTTGTATATCACATAAATTTATATCCTGTATTTTGCATTCTGGCCCTGTACATTCTTTCCCTGATTATAGCCACTTTCTGAAAACCACCCTTGGCAGAATACTTAAGATTACCTACAAACTTCAGGTCAAACTGAAGAGGGAAAACCCCCCTAAACCTGTGGAAAGAGGTAAGATAAGTGGCGAGAGTTGCAAAAAAATTGCAAAAAACAAAACAAAACAAAACCCCCCCCCAAAACCCTTTCTCAAAAAGGCAACTGGACTTTTATTTTTGGTTGAAGACATCTTGAATAAAATGAAAGTCCAGTTGCCTTTTTGAGAAAGTTTTTTTTGCCTTTTTTTGCGATAATCATGACCTGGATGAATGAGAATCTACACAGACATTAAGTGGTGTGAGAGAATTCTTTTTGAAAAAAAGGCCTTATAATGCTGCAAGAATGTTCTCCCTTCCTCTTACCAGAAAATAAGGCATGGTCTTAATGGTTGGAAAGTAGCAAGGAAATGAGGTGAGTCCCATTATCAAGCTGAGCTCCAGATTCTAAATGGCAAGAAAAAGGTAAAGTCACCTGCTTATCTATGCTTGCAAATGCAGATTTGTTCACCAAAGACAACAGAGACATACTGTGAGCAATTTGGATAATGCGCTTCTTTCTGAAGATATTCTTAACTCTGGGCAATTTACATGTGCCAGGGTAACATCAGCAGGATAAAAGTATACCTTCGGGGTGAGCTCAGGTTGATGGCCCTATTTCCGCAAAAGAAAACTATGGCCACATCAGACAGCAAATTTACAAGCCTGACATTCCTTGTTTCTTATTTGCTTGCAGTTCCATGATTGTTCTGTCTAGGTTTAAAATCAATTGTTCATTATGTGCAAACAACAGCAAGAACAGTGGAGAGAGAACCTTGGGAGTCTGAAAAGATATTACTTTCACACTGAATAAGGTTCTTTGGGGGAAAAAAACAAAAACAGTCTTGAATGAATCAATTCCCTTGAAGAAGGCACTATTTTGAACATGCACTGTTCAGAGATCCCCATCTAACAGTTTCAGTTACTGTAACACAGTCAGTGTAAAACTTAAATTAATAGTAATGAAAGGAATTGGAGCTTGGAATCCATTAACCTGGCTTCTAATCTGTTTAAATTAGATTTGTCCTCAAATGTTCTGCATGTCTTCTCAGAAATAAAATCTTACTAGATTCAATACGACTTCTGAGAGCTCCAGATATCAGGATTGCTAAGAAGTCCTCATGCACCATGCATTGATTGTTTTCAAGAGCTGATCAGCCAGTTTGTTCTCAGAAGGGTACACACATTTACTATGTCCTACACTTTGTAAATTTGCTGAGAATATGGATGGAATTTGTGCACTTTTAAAATCACAACCAAGAGTAAAATGAGGGCAACCCTACTACTCTCTAGTAAAAATGTCCTGAGGTCTGCTACTGTGATTTTCATCTAAATGCACTATATGACTCAACCTTGGCATGGAATGGTCTGTGTTTAATGAGGGCAAGCAGATGTTTCAGAGGGATAGTGATGCTTCCATCCATCTTGGAAAGCTATATGACACAGCCTTTATTATTCTTTGCTTTGGGGGCACAATTGCTCCTGTGTTTGGAAACAACATCTTGGACTAAACAGGAAATGCAACTCTGACAATTTATCTTCTTCCCTGCCATGGGAGTGAAGCTACCCCATTCACTTCAATGGCCAGCTGTGGGACAATCCTGTGCCACTGGAAAAGAAATTTCTGAATGGCACCTATCATTTTCTTCTTCCCCTTTTTATTCAGTTTGACTGGAAAAGGCCAATTAATTTGCATAGGATTTAGTTAATAATCCATTATCCTTTTTTTCAAACAAACCTCAGAAGAAAGGTTGGGAGGTGGGCAAGATAATAATGTATCCGGTTTAAGAATAATTTGGCTGAACTCAAAACACGGAACTGGAAGGTGCATGACATCTACAGGATTAAAAAGGGACAAGGAATTTTAGGTAGTGTAAGATACAATACTTGCTTGAATTCTGGGAACTGCTTATGAAGGAGATTACATTGTCCTTAGTGGGAAGGAGGCAGCAACCCAAGCCTTTGATGTCCAAACTATTTTTTGAAGCCCACCCATGGAGCTCCAACTGCCTTGCTGAATCCCATGAGCAAAAAAAAAGGCAAGGCATTTTCTGATTGGAAGAGGATACATGAAATAAGGGAGGCCTTCATGTGGGTTTAAAACAAAGGCAAGAAAGTGTCTGGAAAAAAGGACTGATTTGACTCATGTTTGCAGAGTACGATATGCCCCTTACTCTACATCATTGCCCCTGAAATGGTTTACGGAACCCTCAGCCATCGAAAGTTTGCCACCTTGAGACAGATAAACCAGAAGTTCATTACAGACTTCCAGGTTGAAGGCAGAAGGTTGAAGGGTTAATACTCATTTTTTTCCATGTTTTGTATGAAGAACTCTTGCTTGAAACCCCAGTAGAACATATCAGCTTTATTTATTCAAGATCACAGAGTGATGTTTGGGTTGAGCAAGCATTCACACACAGGTTTTCCAAACCAGGTGTTACACAGAGGTTTGCAAAAAAAACCACCTGTACCAAAGACCTGGATAACAATGTATGCATAGACTTAGGTCTTTGGTTGAAGTGACCATGATGACAAAATGATGCTGTGTACTTGTGTGGGTAATCTGCAAAATGTGCATGATAGCATCATGAAGCATCTTGTATTATTTGGTAATAATAATTATTATTATATGGTATTATTAATTATTATTATCATACTTCTTAGAAATCCAAAGTTAAGCTTCTCTATTTTTGTTACAGATCTTGGTCTGCAAAAGACAACTGACACCTTGTAGGCAGATACACAAATCTATCTCTGGACTTCAATCAGTTTGGTGTATCACGAAATATGCATATTTAACTACAGGATGAAAAGCATTGCACAATTATTCTTCAGCAGAACGAGACTGAATGAAAAAACTGCCAAGAGTGGGGCTGTCCATCATTTCTCTATGGCCACAATCTTCATCAGTCAGCCTATTTTGCTGATCAACTATAATTATTATTTTGTCCATACAGAGTGAGCATCCATTCTTTTCCAATGGTAGATTTAGTTTTTAAGAAATGAGTACTTCACTGATCTTTGCTGTCGAGAAATTCAAAGAAGGGTTTTAATTTAAATGTATTCTGCCTGACCTCAGCCAATCTTAAAGAACAAATGTCTTCCTTGTCTCTGCTCACTGGCACAGTATTACAATCCTGCTCATTAATCAGAATAGGTAATAGAGCCCATTATATGGTACCACAGCATGAACCTGACCAATTAAAAAGCTCCTTACTAATATTCCATGTTTCCTTTGTTCACTATTTAAAGATTAAACTGAATAAATGCCCTAAGGGAAAAAAAAACAGGATTTGTGAATCTGAGCTGTGATCTCAGGGGTCTTGAGTTTTTAGCCAGTTTGATCAAGAACCTTTATTCTCAGTGCCATTATGGCTTCACATAATATGGTTTGATCTAGCCCTATAGTGCTTCTCATCCTCAGATATTTTTTTCTTCCTAGCATTTTTCTGCAACACAAGGTCTGCTTTTTTTTTGGATCAACTAAGTTCTGATCTATTGGTTGTGACAGGAATTGTTTGACTGGCTTGTTGCCTGAGTCTGACACTGAGGGCTGAGAGAAACAACCTGGCCCAAGGTCACCCAACTAGTTTCATGGCTAAGGTGGGACTAGAAGTCACAGTCTCCTGGTTTCTAGCCTGATACCCTAACCACTAGACCAAACCAGTTCTTGCTTCTCATTCTTAGATTTTTCCTTAATTACAAAATAAAACCTGCCAGTTGCTGCTATCTACCAAGCTTTCTTCCTGTCTGTTTTCTTATTTGCCTTACTACACTTCTCTTCTTCACTTCCTTGTACCTATAATACCAGGGGTGACTTTCTTTCTACCCATGTGTTTCTCAAGTGGCTACAGACACAGAGAGATACTTATAAAATACTCTGGATTTGCTTGTTTTACTTTACAGGTAGTCCTCACTTAATAATGGTAATTGGATCAGAATTTCTGTTGCTAAGTAATTTGGTCATAAAAGTGTATTACTACATGACTGTGTTTCTTAGTGATGGCAGTTCTGGTAGACTGTGGTTACTGTTAAATGAGGATCTTATGTAATTGCAACTTCTGACTTCCTGCCAGCTTCCCCATTAACTTTGCCTGTAGAAAATTGGCAGGGAAGCTCACAAATTACAGCCATGAGCATGGGTTGAACAATGTGATAGCTGGAAATCTGAGCCAGTTGCCAAGCACCCAGATTATGACCTTATGACCAAAAGGGTGGTGCAATGGCTAGAACTTTGAGGACTAGTCATAAGTACCATTCAGCACCACTGCAAGTTTGAATGGTTGCTGAATAAGTGGTCATTGAGGTTCACTGAAAAATCTGGATCTCTTCATTTCTGTTACCTAACATTCTTCTTAACGAGAGAAGTTAGGGCTGGAATAAAGAACCATCTGCAGGCAAAACTTCAGTTTCCCAACACATCTTCCTTTTATAACACCAACTCTGAAAGGAATCTTACCTGTAATATGGTAGCTAATCTGGTGGTTAATATCAGAGGTATCTTCATCCCAAGTGCTAAGGACAGCCACAACTTCTCCCGGTGGGTCACTTTCTTTCACGGACCCCCTGTATATGTCTTGCTGGAATATGGGAGCATTATCATTGATGTCTGTGATGGTGACCGAGATCAAGGTGGTTGATGAGAGGGACAGGGCTTCTCCTAGGTCAGAGGAAACCACAGTGAAAGTAAAAGTGGGATCCTTCTCATGGTCTAAATCTTTCAAAGTGCTGATCCAGCCACTGTTGCTGTCAATAGTGAAAATCTCAGAGATCCTATCAACATCCAATTCTGTTAAGAGAGAATAGGTGACTTGACCATTGGCTCCAGAATCTGCATCAGTTGCTTTAACTTGTACAAGTTTAGTTCCTGTTGGCATTCCCTCCATTATGATAGCTTCATACTTGGCTGCCTCAAAAATAGGCTTATTGTCATTAATGTCTATAACTTTAATGTCCACATCCACTGTTAACACAATATCCACCTTATCAAGCTTTAGGGTTGCTGCAACTTTAAAATGAAAAGTTGGATTTATCTCATGGTCAAGCCTCTTGTCCAGTTTTATAATGCCAGTGTCTTGCTCTATAAGAAAAACTCCATCTTTGTTGTTTCTGGTCAATTCACCATTAACTGTGCTATAAATGACTCCTTGGTTAGGTAAAACATGAAGAGCATCAATTGTACTCCCTATTAGAGCATCTTCTGACACTGTAAAGGAATATTGGGGTTGAGAAAATGAAGGCAATATGGTTTCTGGCGGCAAAACATGTATATACACAGGAATAAGGGAATGCCGTACTGGAATGCCACCATCCACAGCTTTGACAAAAAAGGATAACACTGTATTTTTTAATTGGTTAAAATTCCCCTTGGTTACCATCCATCCATTGTCTGGGTCAATTTCCAGAAGATCCGCAACAGAAACAGAAGCTTCACTATATAGAGAGTAGACAATCCTAGCGTTGGTGCCATCATCAGGATCAAATGCTTGGACCTGGGTCACTAAATGACCTTTCCCAACATCTGCTTTGACACTGGCTCTATATTCTGAAGTCATAAACTGTGGGGCATTATCATTCTCATCCACCACTATGACTCGGACTGTGCAGAATGTGCTCCTCCCTCCACCATCAAGAGCTCTTAAAAATATGGTAATGTCACCTTCTAAAGGAAGTTCCCTATCAAGTTTCTCCGTGGTGATGATCTGCCCTTTGTTATCAATTACAAATCTGTCTTTGGCAAAATCATTGATGATGGAGTAACTTAGCTGCCCATATATGCCTGAATCTCCATCAGTTGCTTTTACATGGATCACTCTGGTTCCTGGGACAGCATTTTCTCTGACTTCAGCCACATAAATACTTTGAGTGAACACAGGGCTATACAAATTAGCACCAAGAATCTTGATATGGACTTGAGCAGTATTGGTAAACAAACCATCAGAAACAGAAACGTTTAAGCTGTACATTGACTCCATTCTCTGCTTCCGATGATTCGACAGTGTGATAATGCCACTCTTGGTATCCATTACAAAACTGGTACGGTCATTTCCAGACAAGATACTGTATTCCAATCGGTCAAAATCAGAACTGTCTGCATCTGAAGCCTGGACGCATGTCACAAAATGACCCCGAGGAGCTAATTCACTGACGTATGATTCATAAATCAACTGATTAAAAATGGGAGGGTTGTCATTCATATCTGTCACATAGATGTTAACTAGAACTTCACTGCTTAGAGGTGGGAATCCATTATCGGTAGCTCTTACTTTTAAGCTGCATTGTTGCATCAGTTCATGATCTAGCAAGCGAGCTGTTAGGATCAGGCCACTTGTCCCATCAATATGAAAATAATCTGTGCTATTGAAAGTGTCCTGGACTATCTGGTACTGAATGATTTTGTTATTATCAGAATCTGCGTCAGTAGCAATGACCTGTAAGACAGGAGTACCAATCAATGAGGCTTCAGATAAGGTGGCATTATAAGCAAAATGGTCAAAAACTGGAGCATTGTCATTGACATCTTTGATAATTAAGTCCACTGTAACTTCAGCTCGGGCACCAGTAAGGGCATCACTGGCTCTAACCGTCAACTTGAAAATGGGATTGACTTCATAGTCTAATGGACTGATGACACTGAGGACTCCTGTATCAAAGTCAATATTGAACTGATTGTAGGGATCACCATCTACAATGATGTAAATGATGCCCTGACCTTCTGGGCTAGTTGCATTGATGCTCAGGATTGGGGTGTTCATTTCTATGTCTTCATTTACGGAGGCTGTGTAGAAGGGCTTGTCAAAGATGGGCATGGCTTTATTAACTATTGTAATTGGTACTTCCACAGAAGCAGACAGTGACGGGTTGCCTCCATCCTTTGCAATGACAATAATTAAATATTCTATATTAGATAAGTCAGAATTAAAGGATGCTTTCAATGTGATACTCCCACAGTGACTGTCAATTTCAAAGTGTCCATAGTCCTCTTTCAGTAGGTAAGATACATCACCATTTGCACCCTTATCTTTATCAATGGCCCTCACTCGGTATATCAGAGTGCCAGGATCAGCTTCAACTTGAACAGCAGCATAGTATGGAAGTCCAACAAATACTGGAGCATTGTCATTGATGTCTTCAATGAGAACTCGGACAACTACTCTGGCCACTCGCAGATGATCCAGCTCACGACTAGCTTCTACCACCAATTCATATAATTCCTGTTCTTCTCTGTCAAATGGGAGGCCTACAGTTTGTATAAGACCTAAAGTGGGTTTGATTTTGAATTTGTTCCCTGGATTTAATATGCTATACTTCAAGGGCTCATTAAGACGGTTTCCAATTGCATTGACCACTGCTACCTTTGTGACATTGGTGCTGTTCTCCAATATAGATGTAGAATAATGGCTTTGAGTGAAGTGAAGACCGCTATCCATGGCTTCTTTGACCATTATTGTTACTATAGTACTACTATAAAATTTTCCATCGGATACTTTCACAATCAGCATATAATGATCTTTGGAAAGACTGTTGTTTTTTATGGTTAATATCCCAGAAACTGAATCAATGAGAAAATACTCCATGTTCCCATCAATCAGGCTATAAGTCATTTCAGATGGGACTTCTAAATCTGGGTCCATAGCTTTGACTTGAAGAACCTCTACTCCAACATAAGTTGGTAGAAGCAAGATGGTTTCAAACATTGCTTGACTGAACACCGGAGGATTATCATTGACATCCATTACATCAATGGTAACTTCCACAGGACTTTCTGCAGTAAGCTGTGGATTGCCACTATCTCGAACATGAACATGGAAGTAGAAATGTGCGATGATTTCATGATCCAAATCAGCAATAGTTCTAATTGCACCTGTACTAGAGTCTACTGTAAAATAATTCTTAGCAGTTGACTCAACAATCTGGTAGACAAGCAGTGCATTTTGATTACTATCAGCATCTGTAGCTCGTATCACTAGTGGGTTGTTGCCCATGCTCCGGACTATACTATTCACAGGTGCAGCCTCACTGATGCTGCCCAAGTATTGAGAAAAAAGAAAAACAGGTGGGTGAGAAAATGAAGAGGAAGGAAATGTGGGCACTTATAATGAAAATTAAACCTGCTTACATTCGGTTTGCATTAACAGCCTTTTCCT
>JANHZU010009569.1:151741-164572 GCA_032468055.1 Acrochordus granulatus | reverse complement strand
TATTCCCTTTACTACTATCTACTAGTTACGATCTTTTATGACAAAATGAATCTCCTGTAGCCAAAATTCTTTGAGCAACTGTATGGGTTACACAGAGAACATAGTTAACAGTCTTGAAACAAAACTTTGCTCTAGTAAAAGGCACTAGAAATGCACAGATTTATGCAAGGGTTTTAAGAGTTCCTGCTGGAAACTACAAACTCAAGGAGGTGTATTTATTTCATTTCACTATTTGATTTCAATAGCCACCCTTCTCAATTAATGCCTCTCTATTCTGTTTACAGGTACAGTAAATTCTCATTATTTGCAGTAGTTAAGTTTTATAAATTTTTTATGATGCAAACACTGAATTAACGAACATTGAACCATCGTTCAATCGTTTCATTGTTTTTAAGAAAATGCAGGGTTAGGTTCTTGCCTTTGGTCACAATATTTTCAACAACTGATCAATACATAACCTTATTTTATATGTGTTTTTGTTTAAAGACACCTTATTTAATGTGCATATCTTTCTTACAAATAAATTCCTAGAAAACCTTCAAAGTTTAAGCATTAAAGTTTCATTTAAAAAAATCTTATTATTTATTTATTAAATTTATATGCCGCCGAAATCCGAAAACTCTCGGCGGCTAACAACACTAAAACCACAATTAAAAATAGTTAAAAATAAAATAACGATAAGATAAAATGACGGCTATTTTAGCGAGTGAGATCACTGAGAGAAGGCAGATGTATTCAGAGCAATAACTCAAAATTGTTGCTGCTTTGTGTATGTCTGTGAATAACCGTAAAAGCATCATGAATAATGACATCATCAATAATTTTGGTGTTACAAATAAATTTCAGCCAAGAAGTGGATTCACAAGTGTGAAATTCACAAATATGTCTTTATGCAGGTAGTCCTCAATTAATGACCACAATTGGAACCAGACCCTCCATTACTAAGTGACAAAGTTGTTAAGTGTGTGGCATCAATTTTACAACCTTTTTTGTTGTAGTGGTTAAGATTTTGCAGTCTTCAAAAGAATCACATCGTTGTTAAATAAATTCAATTTCTCCCACTGGCTTTGTTGGAACATCCCAGGAAGATCACAAATGATAATTACATGACCCAGGATGCTGCAGTCATCATAAATACATATCAGTTGCCAAGTACCCAAATTTTGGTCATGTAACCATGAGGATACTGAGATGCTGTAAGTGTGAGACCAGTTGTAAATCACTTTTTTCAGTGTTGTTTGTAACTTCTTATGGTTGTTAACTGAATAAATGAATAATAAATGAATAAGTCAAGGACTTTCTATAGTCAAACCAAGACTTGTAAGACTTTTTGTGCTCATCCAAGCCTTTTGTGCTCATGTATGTGATGTTATGTAATTTTTAAGTGCTGTTAAAGTTTACAGACATGTAATCTTAAAGCAATTAGGTGTGGGGTAACAATGAGATTCCAGGGTTGATTTGACTATCTCTAAAAGTTGCCACCAAATTTGAATTCTTAATATAATAGAAGGGCAAAATATATTATACATACATACCAGCCATTTATTTGTTAATTCATTTTTTAAATAAATTTATATAGCTACCTAACTCACACATAGATGTGAGTTGGCTTATAACATTAAAAAAATCTACCATATAATAAAAACCCATAAGGAACTCTCCAATACAACACAATCTGATTGGCTCCATCTCCATTTGTAGTCCCTGGGCCCACTGACAAAACCACATTTTAGGGCCTTTTGGAAGAGCAACAGGGTGGGGGCCAACCATTTAGAATGAAGTGAATTTAATTTTAATCAGATTTAAACGTAATCCAGTTTAGCTTTCATTTTGATCCTACTAACTTTTTGCAAAGCAGAAACTGATGTGACATTCAGAGAGCACATGTCATCTTGTGAGGTACTGCACAACTAGGAATACTAGCTCTATCTTTATTGTAAAGTTACACCAACATCTTGCAAATCTGAAACCTTCCCCTTAGTTTTACTCTCCCAAAAATTGGGAAGAGGCCCTTCTGAGACATTTCCATCCGTCCTTTGGACTAAAATTTCATTTATCAGAGCATTGTCTAAGCTGCAGCTGTTCCTCCTGTCTCCCATGGTCATTTCCGCATACCATTGAAGCAAATTAATCCTTGATGCCTTCCCTTCAAAGGTTCACTTTTGGATTATAAACTAAAAAGTGTTAACAATGGATTCAGCTAAAAGGGAAAAGAGAGAATGTAAGGTCCAACTGAAAGGGGTGTGGTGGCCGAGCGGTTAAGACGCTGGGCTTGTTGGCTGGAAGGTCAGCAGTTTGAGACCCAAACACTGCTGCATACTGGAGTGAGCTCCCGTTACTTGCCCCAGCTCCTGCCAACCCAGTAGTTCGAAAGCATGTAAAAGTGCAAGTTTATTTTATTTTATTTATAAGTTGATAAATAGGTGCCACTTTTCTGGGAAAAGTAACAGCGTTCTGTGCAACTTAGCATATAATCATGGTGGCCACATGACCACGGAAGTGTCTTTGCTCAAGCGCTGGCTCCCTCGGCTGATGAGATGAGCATCGGAGATGAGCATCGCCACCTAGAATCAGCCACGACTGGCAGGGAAACTTTTACCTTTTATCTTCAGATCCACCTAGTCAATGAGACGACTGTACTGCGTGCGCAGTATTTCTCAGATGGGCTGTTTGAGTCTTCCCACAGAATCATGCGTTCATAAAAGATGGGCCTCTCAGAGGTTATTAAGTGTGAAATTATTGGTTTCTATTATCCAGTGTAGTGTTCATGTTAACTGAATGCCCTGGGAAGTAAAACACCACGCATATAACCTGAACACATCAGTTAAAATTAACATCCTCTCTGAAGATTCTTTCATGGATCAGAGAAATGGCAGCCTCAAAAAGCTACATTACGGCGCATCCAGGAGCATCTGTGGATAATGAAACAGTGGGAATTCATATTTTCATCTGAAACAGAGGTTTCAGCTTCAAATTGCTGGCAGAGAGAGGGATGAAAAAGAAACCAGTGGCAGTCATGGAGAGATAAAATCTCATTAGAAGGTTTTAAGCTTCTGCACAATTGCACTGGAGGAAAGCCTCACACCGTCCCACTTTCTGGCTGCTGTCCTATGGCTCCCTCCTTCATTATTAGAAGCATTTTATTATTTCCTTCTATCATGCTGAACTGATGCCATGGCATCACTCTGTCCATTCACCACAAAGACAAGCAAATTATCTGGCTACAAAGCGCTCAGCTGCAAAGCAGCAGGGGGAACATCTCACAAGAGATAAGAAGGGGCAGGAATTTTGAGCTTAAACACCTGTAATTTCAACCCAGTAGGAAAAGTGGATCAAGGTAGGGCTGCTCTAGTTCTTTGTCTCCTTTTTAAAAGAGATTTCAAACCAGGCAAACATTCCTACTGATTTCTAAAATTAAAAATCTGTTTTAAAAGTTCTGAAGATCAGATTTGGAATGATGGAAGATGGAATTTGTTTTCTAAATTGTACAAAATGGCTAGAAGATCAACACTGAGGTACCTTTGTCTGGAGTTCCAGGAAGGACCAGGTAACCAATTTCTTTGGACCATGACCGACAGCATCATGAGTTGGTCCAGCTGGTGAGTTGGTAAACTGTAGGAATCCAGTTTGAATCATCTTTGATAGATGCCTGTTCAGCCTTTTACTAAACACGTTTGGGGAAATAAAGCTCACCACTTCTTATCTAATTGTTCCAGTGTCTTCGCATTAGTAACATTTTCCTAAATTTTATTAGTATCTGTAATACAGTATATGATTGTTCTTTGCAATTTCTGTCATGTACTTTGGAGCTTGATCTTTTTCATAAGCGGGTTCTTATATAATTTGAAGAGTGCTATCATACACACATATTATCTCCAATTTTCCAACCTATATCTAGTTCCCTTGGTTTCTCTTTCAATCCTCTGACCTTGATCCTCTCCTTTGAACCTGTTCCATTTTCTTGAATAATTTTAAAGACCAAATTTGAGGTGAGACCTGACCAACACTGGATTACTAAATGCTACTTCCTGTACCTTGAAAAAAAAATTCCATGAAGCTATTGGAAAATTGCACTTTGTGATCAATCACTCAGGATTCCAATATTCTTAAACAATCATTATTGCCTTGCCAGATACATCCTCTTCCTATGAAGCATATTTGATTTTAATTTTCTATGTGAAAAAGTTTATATTTCAGTCTATTATATGTTACTCTGTTTTTCAGCCTATCTTTCTAACTCATCAAGATTGTGTTTTCGTTTTTTGTCTTCTGGAATAGTAAATATCCTATCCAAATAATCTCACCATGAAAGTAATTAATGAGGCTCTTTCCATTGGATGCATCCTCAATGAGTGCTGCCTTTGAAGCCAGTTATAGGTTTACCTAACAATTGTTCCATTCAGATAACTTAACTAGTTTGCTAATCAGAAAAGTCTTCACATGATTTTTCCAGGAAATCTCAGGAAATAAGTCTCTATTTTCTAGAGAGGTCAGGGTAATATCATTGTAGCACACCAAATTTTGAAAAAATTAATAAAAATAGAATAGATTCCCTTGAACACCATATTTACTGAGAAAAGTAAACATAACCATTGCACTTTTTTTCAAGTGATAAAATTAGATATACTTAATTCATCACCATGGAACAACTAGCAGCAAAATACCCAAATCACACCCAGGAGCATCTTTAGTGGAAATTCTTTTTGATCTCTACTCCACCTATACCAACTACTTTATTCCAAACTGCCTGGAAGATATATACTTGCCACCAACATAGCATCCTTAGCTTGGAGGAAGAAAATGAACGAAGGAAATACCAAGTAGGGAATGATAAAACATTCCATATTTATTTTGTTCCTTTCTGCTGTGACTTTTAAGCCAGTCTTAAAAATAGTTTTAATAAGATTTAGAAGGTAGTTGCAACTCACTCTGGGATCATATATAATACCAGATAAAACGAACTACATGCCCATCTGATTATAGTTTTAAATCCATTTTCCAGTGGGAGTTCCCCCTAAGAACCCAAAGCTAGTCATAAAATGTCAGAGGACTCACTATGGATATGTGCAACATACATTATATGATTGTCTATCCATCTAATGTGGATGGGTCTAGGAACCAAGAGGATAGAAAAGACTGTCCATTTGGCTCTAGATTTCTTAATAAATAAAAGCTTTGACTCTGTTCTGGCTATTTATTTGCTGCTTTAGAAGCAAGCAGGCAACTAGCATCTCAGAAGTGACTCATAAAATAGTTTAATCTGAATTCCCATTGCGTTCCAGATGGCTTATTTCTTAGCAAATTAGCTTTAGAAAGGCAGCCATATCAATAACAAAAATAATGCTAACAAATTTTGGAAGGATAATATATATCACAAGGCAAATAAAGGCAGCTGCTTTATAAAGCTTCCTGTCCTGAAGGTAAAATAGATAAAAGCCAATGAGCTCATTATTAGGGCTAATTAAGTTACTGCAACTCACTAATTTCTATGGAAACTGACCACACCTAACTGCTTTAAGATTACATGTCTGTAAACTTTTCACAGCACTTAAAAATTGCATAACATCACATACATGAGCACAAAAGCCTTACAGAAGCACAAAGTCTTAGAACTTATTTAATTCTCTGCTTACTAACCTGCTTCTATGGTGTAGATCAACTCTGCATTCTCTCCTTTATCTTTGTCCAAGGCAGTGACCTGCAAAACTGCAGATCCAATGGCCGCTGATTCAAACATAGAGGCTTCATACAAAGGACTGGTGAAGTAGGGGCTGTGGTCATTGGAATCTTCCACATTTATAGTAATTCTGGCCAAGTTTCGTCGATAGGGGAACTCCTGGTCTCGAACCTGGAGGGAAGAAGAAATAATGCCTTAAGCAGGACACTGTGAAAAATGTTTGTAATTTTTTTGCCTAAATCTGGATTAGTCTTTAAGTTTTTTTCTCTTGTTTTTCTTAAAATTCCTGATGCGCACCAGGATATTTGTAAATCATGAGGCTTTTGTGTGAATACTCAATTAATGTCTTAAAAATGCCTTGCTGTAGATTGAAAAGTTCTGGATATAGAAGAACATGGTCCTGTGAGTTGGCCTCCTAGTTTGAGGAGTGTTTTATGTTTACACCCAGAAAGACCATTATCACTCCTCACCCTACCAGATAAGTGATAGTAGATAGCAGATCCAGCATCTATAGTTGGCTACTTCAAGATACTCATCATGTTCAATTTCTGAGAATACCTTTATACATTACCATTTCAGCTATTATGGGAAATTTTAATTAGCAGGTGTCTTTTAGTCACTAGAGCTAATTCAATTAATAACATTTCTCAGGACATCTGGCAAAAAGGTAAAGGTTTCCCCTGCCAGTCATGGCTGACTTCAGGGAGCAGTGCTTATCTCCAATTCATAGCCAAGGGAGCCAGCATTTGTCCAAAGATGTGGCCAGCCTGACTTTATACCAAGGCACATGGAATTATGTTATCTTTTCCATCAAGGTGGTACCTTTGTATCTACTTGCATTTTTACATTCTTTCAAACTGATAGATTGGTAGGAGCTGGGGCAAGTAATGGGAGTTCTCAGGAGCTCTTGGGTCTTGAACTGCCAAGCTGCTGACAATCCAGATGGCAACCCTAGTGTCTTAAATGCTTGGCCATTGCAGCCCGCAGGACATTTGACACCAGAGATGAAATTCAACATGAGTTTAGAAATTTGCACAAATCATATTTGAAAAAAAGTGATTGTTCCATTAAAATGCAACACACACTTCCCAGGAGGACAATTTGTACCATGTAATTTAGGCACCAGCAAATCAATATTTTCTGGCTTTAGAGGACCCAGCAGAAATATGCGATAAAGCCAACCACTTGGCTTTCAAGAGCTGAGCACAGCAAGAAAAGTGATAATCGCTTTCTTAACAGCTTCCAAAAGAATGCTAAGATTCTGAAGAAACACTATAAAATAGTTACCTCTGATAAAAGGGAACAGACATCGGAAGATGATGACTTTTCCACCATGTTTGCCTTCAAGATGGTACAAGCATTTTGTAAGATAAAAATCCTCCTTTCATATTAAACTTCACAAAGCCTCCACAATGAATAAATGCATTTTGGTGCAAGGAAAAAACTGATTACTGTCTCCTTACCAAATCTAAAGCTGTTTTGCTTATCAGAAGACTATAGCATGCACCTATTAAAGCTGGCAATTGTGTTGGAGAGCACAACTTAATATTCGCTGCTTACCATTATGTTGAGAATGTGCTTATCTTGAGCTTCATGGTCTAAACGCTCAGCAGTGTAGAGCACTCCTGTGTTGGGATCCATCCTGAATTTTCTAATGCTGATAGAATCAAGGCTGCTATGAATAATATAGCTGAGCTTGTGCTTCTCATCTCTGTCCATAGCTTCTACTTGAAGGATCTCAGTGTCGGGAAGGATGTCCTCAGAAATCGTTACATCATAGCTTGGGTGGGAAAATTCTGGACCATTATCGTTGTTGTCCAAAACTTTAATTAGTACCTTTGGTGAAGAAGCAAATGGGAAAAGAGGACAGAGAACAAGATAAATATATACCAGCTCTTGTCCAAAGGACATATGATTGCATAAAAAACAGTAGAAAATGATCAGATTTAGAGCTTCTAATGTATGTGTGAAATTTATTGTCTTTTCGTACAAAACTGAAAGAGATCTACTGAACTTAACTGTCTACTGAACCCCCATCACTATCCATATATACTATTCCTCCTTTCAACATATTCTTGCATTGTTTCTATAGAAAGATTTGTGTATTTACAGCCCAAAGAAAAAGGCAACTGATGATGGATGTGATACTATTCTTCAAATACCTGAAAGGGGATCATAAAAGGGAAAAACTTGAGAGCAAGGCTCAATTTTATGGGCTTAAGTTAGGTTAGATTTAGGTCAAATGTTAATCCTATTTAGAGGGTATTTGTTACACTATGATTTTATGTCTCAAAATAGCAGCAAACTATGGAATCGTTTTAGACAATGGCTGGCAGAGAGCTTTAAAAGGCAGAAAATAAAAGTTAAAGTACACATGATCTTGAGAAACAGTTGGTGAGCCATTTTACCTAGAGGGGCTAGGGATCTCTCCTTTTCTCACTCTCTGAGAGGAAACTCTCATAAAAATGAACAGCCATCTGCTGAAGATGCTATAGGCTTGGATTTCATTAATTAAAAAGAAGGTTAAATCAAGCAGATCATTTCCAGTTCTTTGGCTCAATTTGTAAGATCATTATTCCTGATATCTTCTAGATAAAACTAAATAAAACACAAAGGCCTGTGTTTTATTCAACATTCTCCATCTAACTGAGAAATTGGATGGATAATTCCTTTGAATTTCTCCAGAAGTAGAAATTCTTCAACCATTTCTCAGGAGTAGGACTCAATGGTAATGGAGAATCGCCACAGGAGCAGTTTTCTCCTGGTGTCTTCTGTTGCGAGTTAACTAAAGAGTGGAAACCCAAAGACCCAGAGATCATTGGAAGAATCAATGCATATAACAAAAGATAGCAGATCCACCCATACACTTTAACCATACAATTACAAATGTATAAATCACAAATCTGTCTACAAACATTTATTCAATTTTTTTTCAGATCTTTTGAAAAAATTTCTATGGAACTATAAGGGAAAAATAAATAAAGAAAGCCAGTCTGGTCTAGTGGTGAAGGTGCCAGGCTAGAAACCAGGAAACCATGAATTCTAGTTCCATCTCGCTGTGAAAGCCAACTGGGTGACTTTGGGCCAGTTACTCTTTCTTAGCCCAACTTACCTCAAAGGGTTGTTGTGGGGAAAATAGGAGGATGAAGGTACATTGGATACGTTTGCTCCTTTGAGTTATTTGTAAAAGCAATAAAGACAGGAAATAAATATATTTCTCTAGTGAAATAAGCCAGCAGGCTCTGACTGGTGAGATATAACTTGTCAATTCCCTACAATAGACAACAGCTTTATTGTAAGCCGCCATAGTCACTTGTAGTGAGTTGGTATATAAAAGAGACAGACAGACAGAGAAGTAGAACAGCTATCGAAGACATTACTAATGTGCTATTACAGCAATATTTTATGAAAAGGATTAGTCCTCCAAGAAACACAAAACATTAGTTTTTCATGATATTCGCAAAAATATCATAGCGTAGTTGAACATTTTACCATAATGTACATCAAATGCCCCTCACTTTCCTTCACCTATAATGATCCATCTTGGGAACAGTCTAGAAGGCAGTCATAATAAATAAGTTAAGGTGATATGTTACTTAAGAAGCTGAAGTAGCCTGAGGGAGGAGTTGTTTTGTAAAATTGGGGGAATAGAAAAAAGTGATACTCCGATCTGTTAAAAGCTGAGTACAGCTATCCTGCAAAATCTATAATGCCCAAACTGACATTCTTTGCTTATGATTGCTTACTAAGAAAAATAACTGAAGCGTAGTTCCCTGAAATTGAGAACAATGCTAGGGATTTAGCTTAGCTTGTGTTCCCATAATAAGTTTCTGCTTCTTCAAGGAGGAAAAGAATTTTGTTTCCCCAAGAAAACCTGAATGCTGAATTTTCAGTATAGCCTCTCTCTGTATGCTAAGGTCTTCATTTTTAGTAGGCATCTTGTCATGGACACACGTGTCCCCAATAAGCAGCAGCTGCAGACTATAAGTTGTCAGAGGATTTGTGAGCACAAATATCATGGTTTATGAAAAACAAAAAGAGCAGCAGCTGTTCATGTCATGGCATAGAGTAACTTCTTAAAATCACAGGGAACTAGGCAAAATGTCTCCCACAGCATAGAAAGTAACTTTCATAAGTAACATCATATATGCAGCTTACCATAAGAACCACTGCAACCGAACCCTTATTTCTTTTTTGTCTTTTTTCACTGGCATTTCTCACATCCTTTTGAATTTTCTTTTCCTTGTATTTTGCAAACAATTTTTTTGCTATCAATGTACAAGAAAGCAAAGCTCCTATTTATGTTAACATATGTTTGGATTATTTGTTGTTTAAATATTAAACAAACTGGTACTTTACTACACCATCCAAGATCATAACTTCATTATAGAATGACAAACAACAATTGTGAATTCTCAAGGGCATGGCAAATGTTTCTCTGGGAGCAAAGATCCTGATTCCCAAACAGACTTCTCTTGGACTTAGTAAGGGCAGGCAATGAGTTCTCAAAATCAGATTAATAAGTTTTGCCAAGTACCAATGGTTTTCTGGGAGAGGGTGTGTTGTGAAATCTCCGTTATGGAATTTATACAAGGTCAGCCATCACAGCACAATGTTGTTTACTAAAATTCATTGAAGACTGAAGTCTGGAATCAATATGAAAGCCATCATTCCTGAAGAAGAGATTTTCTAAAAAAAATCTAGTCCTAGACTCAAATGGAGAGATGTATGCAAAGGAGAAAATACACAGTGGATTGGCTCAGGAAATCTTGAAACTATATCTGGAAAAAAAAATTATTTCCCCCCTTAATATTTACCATTATGAGGACAAGATAATTTTGTTCACTACATATTTATTTATTCCTCACATTTATAGTGTAACACAGGCAGATTACTTTTGCTTCTCTCGGATGTTTATGTGTATGCATGCCTGTGAATTCCTTCCTTCCTCCCTCCCTCCCTCATCAGTGTCTAGTCCATAAAACACATTACATACAGAACACTAATACCATTAGTTTCCTAATTAGGGAAGCATATCAGTCAAACTACAATGCATCTTATTTATGACAAAATTGGAATACACTAAAAGAAATAGAGCTATCTGAGTCCAAAAGTAAGTCTTGTAAATAGAACTACCAAAATGACTAGGGAATTTGGTTAAATGGGAGTTCACACTCACGGTGACTGTCAATCTAAAATGAACAGAATAGTAAAACATGTTTGATGGTTTCAGTGGCTTCTTCTCTGCACGGACACAATCTACAGTAGATTTGAACAGGATGCCCTTGTATCTCTCTTCCAAAATCGCTGATGGAAAGTGCACTGAACTGTGCCAAGGTTAAGTCTCTCCTTACTTTGGGAACAGTAATTTCATTTAGATATCTGACAGATCTGAAAGAAGTGTGAGAGCTATTTAGGAATATGACTTTAGAGAGGGACATCAGAACTCATTGGACAGCGAGTCCATTAGGTATTGCTTAAATCTTCAGGTGCTTTGAAGAAAAATCCAAACATTCTAGTTTTTCATGAATTGCTTTGGCCCAAGAAGAAAGGACTCAGGGAGTTAAACAGCCAGGGAGAAGGTGTGTATAGGTGTGCTGGTTTCTATGGGTATAAAAACATGCTTCTCACTTTTCAAGTGATAAAAATTACTTTCTTTTACAAGGTATCATAATACCTCCCTCTATGCAGGTAGATGTTTTCTTCTGGAAGATCCTAACTCTTGGAAAACTCTTTCTCCCTTTTCTTCGGAAGAAAAAGGAAATGTATTTCCTTCCTCTCTAACCTCTAAATAGAGAAAGGGAAAGTCGCTTCTTATCTGTATTTTTTTATTTGCTGAACGTTCTAGCTACCACATTCTTTTACAAATATCTGTATCTGTAAAAAGAAGAGGAGGAGGAAGAGGAGGGAAAACGGATTGATTTTTCCCATTGAGAACGTGGTTATTCCTTCTAGTTGGCTTTTTGGAAAAGAGAGCAGAAGCCAAATTGAACAAGATGCTAAGATCCTGTGTTTTAGGGGAGGAAAAATGGGTAAGAAAACTCTTTCTTTCCCTTCCATTCTTCTCCCTGGGAAAAATAAATTGTTTCTTCTTGGGCTTTTTGCAAGAAACATCAGGCAAAAAATGCTGACAGCACTATTTACACAAATTATATGCAAGAACAAATCCTTCTTTACAGCTGAATATCTTTGCACAATGAAAATAGGGTACAGCATTTACAGCTAATGACCTTTGACAATTCAAGTCAACCAAGTTGATGAGACCCCAGCAATTTTTCCCCCATTATTTTTTCCCTCTAGGTCCTAATAATGTAATTTACCCAAGGCTATTTTTCTGCAGGAGGGAATTGCTGTTCTTGGCAGTAAACTCTGTTATATATTGGTTATGTGTATACAGGTATGATCTTGTTAGACAATCCTTCTCTTTGCACAACTGAAACTTTGGAAGCCTTGCCTGTTTGGATCAGGACTTGGGTTCAGAAATATGTCAGCAACATCTCAGTTATGTTCGAATGTGATGATATACTGCATAATTGGTTTGACAAGCTATAGGGGAAAGAGTGACGGCTTGCATGTTTTGCTGCTGCTACTGTTGTCGTACTTGTCACAATATACAAACCTTAAACTTTAAGACATAAGGTACTATAAACCTTAAGACATAAACCACTGGCAGCAAAAGAGTCACAATGATCAGTTAGTCGGTTTGATGTGAATTCACAACACCTGGAGAAAAAAATCCTAGCCAGACATCATGGCCAAAGGCAAATCAATTTATTTGACATAATAATTTTATAATTCTATTAACATTAGCATTGCTGTGGGGGTATGAGACCCATATCAAGCTTCCATGACTGATAAAAGCTGGTAATAAATCAAGTAATAAAAATAACTGCACCTGGTTTATGTATTTTATTGGTCAACTGCAAGATGGTTAAGATTAGATGATACTAAAAGGGTAACCCATCAAGCAGTGAGGGTTTTGGAGAATGAATTAATTTGCCTGCAGCTTTACACACTGTACCTCTGAGGTTGTGCCATATTTTTAGAAATGGTACAAAAAGATATTTGTTGTAATTCAGAAGGACATAAAAGACTCAACTCAACAAAATCCTTTTGCACAACTCTTACCATGCGCCAAAGTAACTGCCCAGATT
>JANHZU010009569.1:129796-151641 GCA_032468055.1 Acrochordus granulatus | reverse complement strand
TTTTGCAGCTTCCCATTTTGTGTCTGGAAGGTTTAAACATCAAGGAAAGGAAGAAGAAAGAACAGGGCTGTTATCACAAATGCTCCTAGAAGAAAGTTTCTGCTGGGGACTTTCTTTGGGGGTGGTGTAGGAGTTTGTTCTAACAGTCTGGAAACTTTTCTCATTCACATGCTCTTAATAAGCAATGCTACGAAGATGTCTGTTAAATCATAAAAATTTTCTTAGGTGAATTATTGATCTGTTTTATACTATTTAAAACCGTCGCTGAAGTATGAATCAGCAGCGCGCTGCAGCTGCCAAAAAAGTCAGCACAGTCCTAGGCTGCATCCACAGAGGGATAGCATTAAGATCACAGGAAGAGACAGTACCCTCTACACTGTACTGGTGAGACCCCATTTGGAATACTGCATCCATTTCTGATCACCATGATTCCAAAAAGATGCTGAGGCCTTAGAAGAGAGGTGATAATGGATCGGGAGGCTAAATCGTATGAGTGCTACAGTATGTTTAGCCTAACAAAGTGAAGAGAGACATGACAGCATCTTCCAGTACTTGTAGGCTGTCACCAGGAAGAGGGCACTGACCTATTCTTTATAGCACTTGAGGGCGGGACAAGAAGCAATAGATGGAAACTCATCAGAGGGAGATCCAACCTGGAAATGAGGAATTTCCTGATAGTGAGAAGGATTAATCAATGGGACAGCCTGGCTCCCAGAATTATGGGTGCTCCATGGTTGGAGATTTTCAAGAAAACATTGGACCACCATTGTCTGGGATGGTATTCATGCCTTGGGCAGGGGTTGGACTACAAGAACTCCAGCCCTATGTTTGTACGACTGGTCCATACCATTTTGGACTCCTTTGGGGGCCTCCAGGTTATTTTCTTACACACAGAAAATAAATGCCAGAAAGAAGGGTTTGAGCACCTCCCTGTTGTTGACATGCATTTTGTTGTTGTTGTTACATCTCCTTTTCATTGCTTTTTATTTTCCATTCTTCCCCAGCCACCACAGAAAAGTCACTTCATTGGCTCCATCTGGGCATTAGACAATCTTATTTACAGCTGAAAGCAGTCCTGGGCATGGGCAGTGGCGGCAGGATGGTACAGTGGCAGGAAAGTGCAAGCGGTGAGCAGGATGACACGGGTGTTGATAGGAAGGTGCGAACACTGGGGGGATGGGAAGGCACAAGTGGCGGGGGGCTGTGGCAGGATGCTGCGGGCAGTGGAGGTGGGATGGTGCAGTGGCAGGAAGGTGCAAGTGGTCGGTGGCTGTGGCAGGATGATGTGGGAGCAGGGGGTGACAGTGGAATGGCGGTGGTGGGGAGGCACTGGGGATAGCAGCGGGTGTTTGCCATGGTATCTCTGGCTGGGTCTCACCACATCTGGCTGCTCCCAAAGGCACCAATGGAGTCCGGCATGATCAGTGGGAAGGGCTGCCTGCCATTGGCAGGCTTGCTGCAGCCCTACCCACACTGTATAATTAATTTTACTGTGAGGGTGGCATTGTGGCAAGCCTGCCAATGGGAGCTCTTCCCACCTCAGTCCTCCACAACAGTCCCAGTTTCCCATGTGGCCACTTGGGAAAATCAATTGCCCACCCTGGGCCAAGAGACTTCATCACAATTTGAAGTATTTTCTTCTCCCTGCACTTTTCCCATTTCACATGGTTAACGCAATCTCAGTAAAGGCTCTTTGAACCTTTTCGGCTTCTAAATTTGGCGACAACATTCAGAGCATTTTCAAATGTGATGTACTGAATTGAATAGAAAATCTTAACTTTGAAAGACCTGAAGAAATGCAATTAAATCCAAGCAGATAAAAACAGAAGGCAAGCAAGTCTCTTTCAAAGCTGAAACCCATAGTGTCCGTCAAAAATAATTTTAATTTGCTCTAGATTATGATTACCCTGACAAATGTTGCTGAAGAATATCAATTTTTATCCAAATATATATACAGGTAGTCCTTGACTTATAAATGTAAGACAGCATGGAATTATGGTCATAAGTTGCACTGGTTATTAAGCAGTGATCCTCAGGATCATGCCAGATTTTACAACCTTTTTAAGCAAACACCATGATTGTTAAATGAACCCATTGTACCCAAGGGGCTTTTTTGGTCAGAAACCACAATTAAAGCTGGTTTCTGGCAAAAAATGTTGCAAATTGTGCTCATATGACTCTGGGACACTCCAAATGGCCATAAATGCAGGCTGGTTGCCAAGTGCCCAAAATGTAATCATGTTACCCTGTGTGTGTATGTGTGAGAGAGAGGGGGGGGTTTGAAACTGGGTCATAAGTACAAATAACTCATTATAATATAATCCAGTTAGATAATATATGTTTATCACGGACATCTAATGAGCTCTAAAGTATGCCAAGCATATTTCTTCTTCTCCTGTGCATGAAAGGGCAGAAAATCATACAAGCTTTTACAATTAATTCCTGGTGGTTTGTTCTCTAATTCAAACTGCAACGTTTGATTAATTTAAAACAAGCCAATTTCAAAGATGGCCTAAATGAGCCACAGTTTGTATTAATCACACTTTGAGGCTGAGACCCCCCTTAATAAGTGGCTTTTGAATTGCTCTTCTTGGTTATAAGAAGGAAGAAGGAGAATGTATGACGCTGGAAAGAGGCATAATTTAAGTGTCACATGTAAATGTACCGCTGTGTTTGAAATCCATGATTAAATTTAAGCACAGGAGATGCTCCATTTCTCAAATTTTCAGATGGGAAAAAGATTAATACAAACATACTATAAACTGCCATATGACTAAAAGAAGTGAGTAATTAATCAGAAGAAGCAGACAAAGCCTTTTGTTGGCATGGTCTCCCTGGCTCAACTTTGTTGAAGTTAATCAACCTAACAAGTTCCTTCATATTCATTCTCAGATAATAAATCAACATTCTCCCCACGACTATCACTGTTCAGCCTGAAGTCCTTGCAAAGAGGCATTAAAAATGGAACCTTGCCAAAATTAAAGCATTATTAGTAGTTTTCCACTCTCCAAGAGATTGATAGTGTTAAGGACACCTGATCAGGACAAATAATGTAACATTGCAAAGCAGTAGCTTTGGGAATAAGCTTGGATCCATTTTTAATCCCACATTTTGCTAGCCCCAAATGCCTGAGAATTTACTGAACTCTGATTTTACTGAGCTCCTTTAAGATCCTTTAAGTTGTTTTGGTTAGCTGCCATCCAAGCTAATACATAAGTTACTTAACCCTTGTGTGAATTGTAAACCATCATTATTGGACTCCCTTTACTACAGCAGTAATGGCCATATGCAAGAGCTCAAAAGGGAAAAGGAAATCATCATGATTTTCAAGCAGAAAAGAAAACCCAAACCTGTAATTGAGTGGCAGCCATTTCATTAGAAACTAAAACTGTTTCACAGATCCACCTCACTGAACACATTACTACAGGAAAACATTTCTGGCATTTTGACAATGTCTTTTGCCTTCTTCAGCAGCATAGCAGACACGCTGCCAGGGCAAAAAAAGAAAATGCTATCCAATTATTTATAAAAAGAAAAGCACCAGCAATGCTATCCAATTATATATATAAAATTTGTAGTTTCATTCCATAAATTGCTTGGTGGCCCACATTCAGAATGCCAAGGAGGAGAATTTAAGGCTTTACAAATCTACTGAATTATTGGATCTCCCCCTCTTATTTTGACTACTACCCATTTTTTCCCCAAAATTATCCAACCCTCTCTCCATTTGACAATTATCACCAAATATATGTAAATATAAAAAAATATTGCAGGTGCTTCTGAGCATAAAAATAAAAAGGCTACATTGCTCGGATGGGAAATGAGATATAGTAAGGGTCATCTGGAAATGACTAATCTCTTCTCTGGCATTGTTTCTGATCGTTGCATGAATCCATTGGGGGGAAATAATAATTTTGGTCACATTAACATATTCTTTGGAATGAACAGACACTATGGGCATCATCCTTAGATGGGACAAGAAAATAAGTAAACATCTGTGATAAACTGGTCAGAAAGTAGGAATTTTATACTTGGATATGAATTGAAAAAATAAAGGATCAGATTGGTCAACCTTTCCTTCCGTATCCAGGCAAGATTAATTGAAGGTCTAAATGTCTTTTCACATTTGACAATTTTGCACAATGGTCCAAATGTATCCCTCTGATCTATTTCATTATTTTTTCCCTTTAACCAAGATCATTTGAGATTGTGAAATTTCAGCAAAACACAATCTGATTTCACTTAAGAATGCTGATGTTTTATCTGTTTTAGCCTGAAATCTCACAAGATTTGACAAGTTCAAAAGGATTGAGAAATCCCATGAATTTGCATATTTTAAGAGAATACCTTCAGTATTCCTGACCTCCCCACTAATTCAAGGGAAGGAGGTCTTATTTTAGTATTTTTGCTTCCTCTCTTCCTTTCATGTATTCCAGTTATGAAAACACTGGAAGCATGGAAGGACTTGAGTTAAGAGATATATTCGCTATGCAGTAAACAGCACGGTGTCCCTGATACTGAATTATTATTGATCTCTTCTGCCTAGGTCATAGCAGATTAGACAATGTGAGATACACAGCATGGCATGTGGCAGAGGCAAAGCAATGGTGTTGTTGATGAACAAAGCTCTGTTGTAACCACAGTTGTTCACAAAACTCACCCAGAACCAATGCAGCAAAAAAATATTACAGACAAAAAACTCAATAATGCATCCACACTCTGATGCAACCACAATCCTCCATGATTATGGAGGGTTGGGGGAGACCGAGATTCAATTCCCACTCAGCCTTGTGAATTTCATTTTGTTCCTATCTTTCAGTACAGTCTTCTTCAACATGGTACTCTCTGGGAAAGCAGAGACTGCAAATTCCAGATTCTCCACTCAACATGGCCAAATGTTGTGGCCCCAATACATTGAGAACACTGACTGAGCCCAACCTCTTTCATGGGGCTAGGAAATAGGAAAGGGGGAGGGACTTCACACACTGAACCTCATTCCTTGGAAGAAAAAGGCAAGCTATGCATAAAATAACAGTTTGTTAAGAAGCAAATACATGATTTAGCTGATTTATTCTAAGATATCCCCTTTGTTAGAAGAAAATGAACTCATTCTTAAACTAGAGGTGCATTGCAACAAACGTTATGGGTGAATTGGGACAGATATGGTAGAAGATACTACCTGAGTGCTGGCCACATTGGTTCCATCAGTGACTTCCACTGTCATGTTGTACATCGACCTCTGCTCCGCATCCAAGGGTTTGGCGACGACAATGGTCCCCACACCTTTGTCAGCATCAAAAGAGCTCTCGAAATTCCCTCCTAGTTGTCATTACAACAAAAAGTACAATTACATTCCCAGAATGGTGTTAATTCAAGACAATAAAATGCCCAACACAACAGCCACAGACCAGGATATGCTGATTTCTACACAAAACATGCCCTTACCACTGAATGGTATTTGTTCTAAGCTGATTTTTCTCTTTCAGGCATCGTTTGCATATTTTAAAATAGATATCTTAACAAGGAATAAGATGGGGAGAAGTAAACAACATCTGATATCACAGACAAAAGATTCAGCAATGCATCCAAGCGGAGTGTGGATGTATGTCTTTGTTCATATGAAACCCTGTACTCCCCTATCTTCACTGCATATGCCTTTGGGATTAAGATTTGAGCATCATTTTCATGTTGTACTTCTTGACCAGCAACAGCAGGGATATAGGCATGTTTTTAAAACAATCGACTCCTTGAATTAACAATCCTCTTCCCAAAAGAAATATCATTTCTCATAGAAGGATGGTTTAAACCAGGTGCAACATATTGGCTAACGAGTCCAGAGTGCCTAGGTTAACCCGACTGGCTCCCCAAGTTGAGAACTTTCATGCTTCCATCTCCCCTTGTTACATGTCAAAAATACCCAGGGTGACCTAGCACTGAACCCAGGATCTTCTGTTTAGCATGTGTCAAACTCACCACAAACACAAAGAACATCTAATGCACTCAACACCACCCTCTGTTCAGCAATGTATCTGAAGGCAACCTTGGCTTTCTTTCAATTAATAGGCAATTCTATTTATAAATGCCTCCCGTGCTTTAAAAGAGCTTCCACTGCTCTTTTGATTGGAGAAAAGAGCTTTTTCTTGGAGATAAAGGAGAGGAAAATCTGCAGGGAGAATCAGGCTCTTAGAAAAGAGGGAAGGGTGGGCATCATTTGGGGTTATCAAGGATGAAGTGCTGATGGCTGTCTAATTTCTTGTATGTCAGGGCTATCCAACCTTGACAGCTTTAAGATGTGTGGACTTTAACTGCCAGAATTCATAGCTGGCTGAGAAATTCTGGGAGCTGAGGTCCAGACATCTTCAAGTTGCCAAGACTGAACACCCTTGTTGTACCTGATTATGACGATGAGCTTTCTGTATTTTGCCTTATGCTCTCCAGTTACGTCCTGGAAGCAACTGGCAGAGGACGCTTCCTTTCCTGATTGTCTACTACTCATGCCAAGGACATCTGTTTTACTTGCTTGGTTCCACCTCCACTGGTGTTGGTGGATAACAGCAAGACTTCTCCTGCCCTTGCAGACACAGTCAGCATATAACTCAGGATCAGAAACAAGCTATTTGTAGATTGTTGCAGTCCCCCAGCACTGCACTGGCAAAACTCAAGTGCAAAATGGGTGAATTTGGTTGCATCTTGGTTTTGGAGAAATGGTTTGCTGTCTCCTCTTTACCCCTTTAAAAACCTATGCGACACTTAAATGAGGCATAAGCTGGCCTTCCGTGGTCATCCAAAAGTTTTGAGCTACAAGTAGTCCTCAATTTAGAGCCATTTAGCAACCATTTGAAGCTTCAACAGCACGGAAAAAAGTGACCTACAATTGGTCCTCGCACTTGCCACCGTCATAGCATCCCCATAGTCAGGTGATCAAAATTTGGGTGCTTGGCAACTGACATGGATTTACAATGGTTGCAGCATGCTGGGTTCATGTGATCAGCATTTGTGAGCTTCCTAGTCGGCTTCCGACAAGCAAAGTCAACGGGGGAAGCTGGATTCACTTAACATCCACGTGATTCACTTAACAACTTTGGCAAAAAGATTATAAAATTGGGTGTGACTCACTTAACAACTGACTTGCGTAGCAAATGGAAATTCTAGTCCCAATTGTAGTCCTAAGTTGAGGACTACCTGTAGTAGTCAAACCAATGAAGGCTCTTTTGAAAGCAAAATCTGTCTTCCACTTATAGTTGGCAGGGGTTCCTTAAGGAAGATACAGTGACTCTCTCTGGGCAGGAATCAAAATATCTGCACAACTGAACATTGCAAAAGTCAAAACCTACATTTATGTAGCAATCTGTTGCTAGTTACATATACTGAAAGTTCAAAACATATGACTCTTAGAAGCACCTCTCTGTTAATATGATTCAAATTGTTCATATCTGAGCAAAAACCCAAGTGTTCTATCTCACATTTTACCGTACGCTCCCATCCACCATAGTTGTTTGCACCTTTTTTTTGCACCCATCCTGAATGAAACATTTCTTCAACATGATGATTTCCCCCAGTTACTGTTTTCTTAAAAGGTACAAGATTGCTAACACTAGAGATACCCCTCTCCCCGCCCATGGAAGAGTCATAAATAATTTGTGACTAAATAAATTGGTCATTATGTTCAGAAATGTCATTGCTCAAAAGGAACCAGGCTGGCTCGGCTTGCCCCTTTCTGCCTTCCAATGAAGTTAATTTTAATTGCAATTTACAGAAAGTCTTTCTGGAGATGGGAGAAGGAAGAGGGCAGAGGCGGATAAAGGCTTCTGACCCATTTTAACTGAAAGAATCAAGAAGATTAATGAGTGAGCCACAGTATCTTCCGTTTCCACAGAAGGTGGTGATGATGTGCCAAGATGTTCACAACATTGTCAAGAATTAGCATTTTTTTAAATGATTAATTTCACTGCCTCCTCCTCTGCTCCCCAAACAATTATCCTGAACATTTTTAGGGCATGGGAAAAATATGACGGGCTTTAAATCTTCTTGTTACAATGAGGAAATCAGAGAACAGCTTCAATCCCAGGAGATCTAGCACCCCTGGAGCTTAACAAACCAACTGGCTTTCAACTTCTAATTATACTGCATAGTTCCTTTCCCCTATATAAGCTGAAAGGATAATTTCTGAAGATCCTGGTTCAACACAGTGATCCGTCACATCGAGGCACCGTTTTTTTTTTAAACATCTTGTGCGTTTCTCAGGGGCATCTGTCTCTCTCCCTCTTTTGGTAGAAATTTTAAATCCATTTTTGGGGGAGGGGGTGGGGGGCAGCCAGCTCTGCAGAAATGGGTGCAGAGTATCCTCTTTATTTAAATACGAGGATGGGTCTTTTAAAGAATCTAGCTTTTTCGTTTCAATGATCAGTAGATGGTGGCAAAGAGTTATTTTTTCGAGATCTCTCCATTGCCATCTAGTAGTCCTCACAAAACTCTGCAGCTTCTCATTTGCTAAACCTGCGTTTGCTCCCGATTCTAGACTGACCGTGCCTGGGAAAAAAAATACTTATGGACCTGTAAGTATCTAGACCTGCTCTATCTAAAAACAAAAAAAAAATGTCCTGCTTGGAAAAGAATGGCAGAACTCGATGTACACTTCTAATAAGTGACCATGTATTGCTAACAGTGAAGAAATATTATGGTGAGAAGAATACTTGGTTGTTTTTTTCTTAAAGCCTCTTCTTTGTTCAAAATGTGACATCAAGCTCTTCAAAGTTTGAGGTCTTCTGCACATAGGAAATCATGTGTGCTTCAAAAATGGCTGTGGGGAAAGGGGCATTACTCATTACTAAACAGCTACCATATTGAGTATGATCAGGAGAATACCAATTTACCAGAATCCAAATTGGCATAGTTGTTCACTGCTATTTTCTCTGGTCCTCCAAGATAGCCACTATGTAATCTATAGCTTTATCATTTCTCCTTCCTCTTCCTCCTTTTCTTCTGGGCAAGTGGGAATGCTTCTTACAAAGCATTGGCTCATAGCCACTCTCCATTTTCATTTTCTTACTTGGAATCTAACTGCATCCATGAAAATCAGGATTTCTCCAGAAAGATGCTCCTTTGCGTTACAGCATATCATTTCACTTTGCAATCTGTTTATGTTTTAAATCTAAGAAATTAAAAGTAGAGTGGATCTTAAAGATGGCATCTACTAGTATGCATGACGCAGTAAGAACCTCTGATGTAAGGCACTCTAATAATGAAACGTGGGAAATGGAGATACACCACGTATCCTTGATCAGTAACTGGATATTCAGCAGGCTCGTTAAGTTCTACCAGACCCACATGTTTCATAAGCTTTAATACTAAGAAATATTTATACTCCTTTAATTTGTTAAATTTCTGCACCACTCATCTCACTTAATGATTCTGGGCAGTTTACAATAATATTAAATGAAATGATTCTAATAACCAAATGGGATTAAATCAAAGTTGGAACTTTTACATGATACTGGGCTTCTGAAACTAAGAACTACACAGAAATTTATTCTATCTTTATGAACTTCTCTCTGCATGAACTAGAGACCAGCAGATGAAACTGGGTTTACAACATGCAATACGAAAAAGCCGAAGTACGTGCAGACTCCTTCAATTCACCTGATAACACGAGGTTCTATGTGACACCTGGCTTCTCATGATTAAAAATTATTCTTATTGGGAAAAAAAAAGAAAGAAAAAGATGTGCAATTAAACTAAGAGAGCAAGCTTTGGCTCATTTGTATTTCCGGGATTGACTCTGAGTCTCCAACGGGCCCTCTAAGCTTTCTTAGAAAATAAAAATCACGACGTTTGCAAGAAGGATAGTTTCAGCTTTGCCCCAAAGTGGTGATTTGCTCTATATAAAAAAGTATTTTTTCCCCATATAAGGCAGATTGTAGATACAGGGGAGCATTCAATAATGTGTTTTCCTTCATCTGCAGATTGATGTTATAGCCTCTGCAACCACCTTTTTGTAATGCACAATTTGATTTGTTTCAAACTGAGACGTGAAGCTTTGAATGTAGATGACTAAGAATACAAACAGATGTTCTAACCAAGAGCCATGTCCCCTCTGTTGGTCTAAGAAAATGTCTGGACACATCAAGTTAAGCCAAGCTTTTCCCAAAGGTCCGCCTCCATCTTTAAAATAATTTTGTACTTTGAGCCTGATGTTAATTTGATTTTCTGCCAAAAATATATCTATTCCCCATGCAACTTTCGATGCATGTCTCAGCAACTTATCTCTTTTGAGCTGTTCAACACACACTTCAAAGCATTCAACTGTAAGCAATGGCATAATTGTTCTCAACATTTAATTAAAGCCATAATGGTATTAATGCATTAAAGTATTTCTTTTGGATTAGATACTTTCATTATTGTTTTTTTCCCAAAGCAGACCTTGCCCTTTGCTTTCTGTGGCAAAAAAAATCATCTCACACTGATTTCAGCTGAGCAAAACCTTTCCAAATAAGTGAATTGAGAGTTTCTTTATTCCTCATGCAGAAATGGATGATAAAATGAGGCTAGCCTTGGGACAAGGGTGCTTTCTTGAAGATAATGTTTGGACTGATAACCTTGAAAGGGGAAGGAAGACGGGGGTGCTTTATTGGAATCATAATGAGAAATCAGAAGGCCAAACCATTATCAGGGTATTCTTGGCTTAAGAATAAAAACAGCAGCATTGAAAAATCTGCACTGTGAAAGTTAGAAGCAATTAGAAGGAACTTAAGAAGGAAGTGGGTGCTTTTTAAATGCACCTTTTTTAATAATTAAAGAATAGATTAGCTTGAATTAAACTCAAAAATCATGTTAAATCTTTTCCAAGGCCAAACCATTTGCAAGAAGCACTTCTCAGAGTATGTTGGCTGGTGTGGAATCTCTCTCTTGAGAATATTAAAATAGCTACAGCCTCCTGAAAGTTCAGTGTGGCTGCATCAAAGGCCATTCCTGGTTATCTCCAGATGTATGTGCATGGGTAGCTACTCTGCTTCATGATAGCCCTAGCAGAAGTAGTGCTTTTGCATGCATATCCAGAAACAGACAACTGGGAAAAAAGTTTGGAACAGCTGTACTGCCTCTTTCCAAGATGTGGCTGCTTTAATGCTCAAGGATAAATGCTACAATTATGGGCCAAGGTACTTTACTAAGTGTCCCTTTCAACTATTTAGGTCCAGCTTTTAATGAGCTTTTCCATGAGCTTCTTTTGGTTCACTCCAACAAGTCATCAGCAACTCTCATAAAAAAATGGCATGATCTTGTCTAAGGAAAAATCCTTAAAGGAATAAATTAAAGGTCAGGTGATCCTGCTCTCAGTTTGGAGCCTATGGGATCTTTACTTTTGCATCTTGCCCATTGGAGACATATCTGTGGTAAAATGAAACCCTGCTTACTTGGTCTTGTTTGCTGTTTGTTTCTTTGGAACATTAATATTCTTCCTTTCCTGGCACCATATTGAGTACTTTTTCCTTCAATTCTTTTCCCCCCAAAACAACTTGATAAGTGAGAGGAAGAAACTGACCCAAAGCCATGCAGTGAGCTTTCAGGACTTGAACCCAGGTTTTCCCCAACCTAGATCAACATTCTAACCATTGTACCACATTGACTATGATTTTTGTTGTCTTGCGTTGCTTCTGGAACTTATCTTTGGACTCTGTCTAGTTTGGTTTTGCCCTCTAATGTTATATTTACTTTTGGTTATGCCACTCTGGCTATGAGTAATCCTCACACTTCTTCTGTCCTGCTATGCTCACCTCTACTTCAACTCTTCCCAGCCAGCTATCTCCACTACATTCTCACCCTTTGGATGCTGTGGACCCTGCCATCCACAGCTAATCTTCACTATCTTCTTTCTCCTACTGATGACAAAGTGCACCTGGTCGAGGCAGCTGCTCCCCAAAGCCTTGTGAGGCCTCCACAGGGCCTCCATTCTGCCAGGCATCAAAACCTGGATTGGAGACCATCAGGAAATCTAGGTATGCAGGATAAACTGGGAATTTTTTTGAAAAAAATCTTTTTCTTGCAAAATGCAATGACACATTTCCTGTTGCCTAGAAAAATACGTTGTGATAACCATGCCATCCCCAGGTGTTTTTTAATTTATTTATGAACTATATTTATAGCAAGTTCCAATCCTGGGCATCATCAAACTGAAAGACATAAGTATAAAATCAACGGTATAAATTTCTCATAACCAGAACAGACACTATCCCCCAATCGGTTGGGATGGAAGGCTTGCTGAAACAAAGCTTGACTTAAAGTAATCTATAGCTTTTGAGACTTTATCAGGATTCATCTAGTACAGCTAGCCATGCATGCAAGATTGTCTTTTCTTGTTTTTGCTTTTTGGCAGAATTTTATTAGTGTGTCTCTGCACAGGCAACGTAGCCATAGGCATTTTAAATAAAATCAAAGCTGCAGCAAACTGCTCCCATGCAGGATTTTAAAAACAAAAAGAACAACAATGTTCTGAAATTCCAGAGTGAACAAATGGAAGCTAGTTGCTCAGAAACACAATATTGTAGAGAGAAAGGGGGATGAGTTGAATTTTTCAAAGATCACTTCAATTCATAGTTGTGGTAGTACTGTGATCCAAAGCTACGTGGAATGAGTAGGACTGATATGGGATTTCTCACACCTTGTAGGGGTGGAATGAGTCTTGATGATGGCAGCCACTGTTAATGTGTTTTCTTAAATACTTCTAAACATTGGGGGAGGGGAGTCCACTTTTGTGTTCCATGTCCAAAATAAGAAACTTTTGGCTCCATTATCTGTAATTCAAGTGAGCAGACTGGTTTTATTTCATCTAGGACTTGATGAATGCTTCCTTGTGTTGTGCAAAGCATTCACAACAATTTTCTCCAGCATATTTTTTGAGGGTCCCAGCTTTCAGGGCCCTATAACTAGAAAAAACATTATATTGACCATAGGTATCTTTGTGCCTAGTTCTGACATCTCTGCACTAGACCAGTCATAATCTTTCTCCAGAGGCAGCAAATATTGCTTGATTTCATGACTACGAATCACCATCCCCATGAATTTTTGAGGATAAGGTCTGTTACTATTTCAGCTTTTTCTCCATCTCTTTGCATTGCCTTTCAAAAAATCTTAAGATTTTTTAAAAAGATTAGCTGTTTTCACTTTCTTCTTTCATGTTCAACAAGAAATTCCTGAAGTCTTCCTTGATTTTAGCCATCAAAATGGGTATCAACTGCACATCTGAAGTTCCAGCAATTTTAATACCAAGTTCTGTTTCTTCCAGTCCAGTATTTTTCATATGTGGTGCATGTAAGTTAAATGAAAAAAGTATATAACTTTGGCATATTCCTTTATCCGTTTTAAACAATTTAATTGCTCTATATTCCATCCTGATCATCCTACAAATTCTGCAAATGGTAGGAGATCATCTGATACACCCATCATTCTAATAACTATCTACAATTTAATGTGGTTTGTGTCGTCAAAAGCCTTAGTACAATCTATAAAGCAAAGATATAAGATTCTTTATAGATATAGATTCTAAAAGCTATGGAATCCATAGCTTTTTCCACCATCTATTGGAAATTAATAATGTGATCTTGGGTTTCTCTGCCTCTTCTGAATCCAGCTTGCATATCTGGCAACTCTTGTTCTGTGTATTGCTGAATTACAAAATATTGACTATTATTTTACTAACATATGGAGTAAGTGAAAGTGTTTGATAGTTGAATAGGATGCCATAAGCAAACTGAAAATATGCCAGGCAAAGAGTCTATGGTATGTTTTCTCTAGAAGAGCCTGATGTATGAGGATTGCACAGTATGACCTATTAGTGCTGTGGAGAAAAAAACCCTGCTTTTTATTCTACAATTTCTCACTCAATTTGTTGAAAAAGAATTTGCTTTCAACATTTCCTTTAAAGGAAAAGAGAACTACTGAGTAATTCTCATGAGAGTAATGTGGTATTGTTATACTTCCTGAATTTAAACATTATCAAGAGGTTTGTGCGTGTGTGTCTGTGCATGTATGAACAGACTGTCTTTCACTGTGAAATCATCTTTCATTTTGAAAATCTCCTTCCATCAAATCTATTTTGTTTCTAGACTAGACAATGTGGGGAACATGTTCAGTAGGAAACACCACTATTACAGTAGCATACTCTCTGCTACTTTCCAACAATGGCAGCTCAAAAAGTCCACCAAGAGAAGTTTTAAAAAGCCAATCAATCAATCTCAGGGTTCCTGAGAATAAGTTAGAAAAATAGAAGCCTAATTCTCAGATGAAAATTTTTGAGAAATTGCTTGCCAAATGTTGATACATCACTAACAATACGGTGCAACAACAGGGCATAGTTGTTTCCAAGCCATGCATCAATATAGCTGCAGAAGCTGGTCTATGTAGATACATCTGCTCTTGAAGAAAGGCCTAGTGGACACTTGGTGAGAAGTTCTGACACAGCTTATAGATCTAAATGCTTATGATAAGCTTATACAGTAATTCCCAATCACGTATCGCTAGTTATGAAGCTGTTTTAAGAAATGACTCATATTGACCCCAGGAAACTGTCTGACAACATTATTTAGGACCTTAAGATGAAAACTGAAAGCCAGGATGGGGAAGCCATGGACCTCTATGAGCTGTTAAACCTAAACTCTCAGCATCCACACGACCAGTGTTGAAGGATGCTAGAAGTTAATTTCAGTAACATCCGGAGGTGCAGAGATTCAATCTAGGACTTACTGCACTGAGTTTTTTTTGCTCTTGAGATGAACATGCAGAGATGAACTACAAAACAGTATAGAAAGAAAGATGTATAAAAAGCTACTAATTGCCGTTGTCTGATCTAGCATTCTTGTCTCTTCATGGCTGGGTTTGCATTTAGTAGATAGAAAGCAGATGTACACCTACATGTTTCTCTGTATCATGCAGCATCCATTCAAGAGGAGGCAATTTAGCAATTACCTACTGCTGTTCTCAGTGCATTTGAGTGCTTCTGAGACACACAGCAGTAAGAAAGATTCATGAGTGTACAAATCTTTCTAACAGGCAGCCTCCATCATATGTTACACACCTGCCAATCCAGTATACAATGTGATTCCTTCTTTGTTTAAAAAAACAACCATGTGGTTTTCATTCTGAGTATTAAAAAAACCTTTCTTGATCATTGGGGTTGACAGAATTTATTTAAGCTAAATTCCAAGCAGCCGAAGTGATTCTGCTCACAGAAAAGATTCAGTCCTACCTGTAGAACAGTTTGCTGACAGATGCACGTGACCATTTGAAAGTGTGTGCATAAATATAAATTGCTAATCAACCAGTTATCTCTAAAATGGCTAATAAGACATACTAAATAATTACATGTTTCATAAAACTTTCAAAATGAAGCAAAAAGGAATATTAACTTAGAAGGGAGGCTAACTAGACTACTCCAAATGTGGTTCAAAAGAACTCTATCTTTGCTTGGCAACTCAAAACTGGTAAAGAAGAAGCAAGAAAACTCTCCTGGAGAGGAATCGGTGTAGGTATTTCCACAAGTCCTCTCTTGTCTCTCCGTTTATCGTTTTTAAGACTCAAACTCTCAGGAGTGAAAGATTGAGATCTAGACATCAAAGTTCAAATTCACTGATTTATTGTTCCAGCCTATTTACAAGCTACTCAACTAACAGTCCAAAACTGTGAATGTGGATAAAGTTCAGTGGCAATCAGGGAGGGCTGGACCTTGTGCATTTGTTGTTATGTAGTGATTCCAGACTAAAGCCTCTTTTGACTTCTCCCTCTGACTTTGCCATCTCTTCTCCTACACAAACTACATGAAGGGACCTCAACCCGCAGAATACACTGATAGAAAAGCAGAAGGTCCTGAGTTTTCCCATGTGGTCACTTTCAACAATTTTGGAACTACAACTCTGAATTTCTGGTCAACATGGAATTCTTGTGGTTGCAGTTCCAATGCTTTTGGAGGACACCAGATTGAATACAACCAAGTGAAAGCTTCAAAAGTCAAAGCCAGCACTGGGAGACAAACTGCAGAAGGGTTATGATGAAGTCCACTTGTTCTGGTTTAGGTAACATTCTCATTGCTGCACCTTGAATCATATGCAATTTCTGAGCCCATTGCAAAGACTACATGGAGTCTTTCATATTTCCAAATTGGCAATGTGTCAGAAAATTTTGCAAGGCCATTCCAAATCATCTGAAAGCTAATCTGGAGGATAAAGCACTGAAGATCACAAAAGAAGATTGAAATTAGGCACAAGTATGCAAACTGCTGATAAATGGATGTCAGTTTATGTGATGTCTCCTGGAAAGACACAAACGCAGTTGACTTCACAGATCTCTTTATATATATAATATATATATAAAAAGAACACCCAGAAAGGCAGTTGATAAACTGTAGCAAACGTGTTTGCACTGAAGGTACCTTCTGTTGAGCAGTTGTGCCCACAAGCTGTCTGTAGGATATAGAACATCTCTCGAGCATGCTTGCCACCTTGAAGCAGAGCAGTCGGAAGCAGAAAAAAGAAAACAACCAAGGTAACAGAATGCGAAAGGAAATAAAAAGCATCAGAAGAAAAGAGAAAGAGAGAGAAAGAGAAATGAGGGACAGCTGGTTTAAGTTGCCATCAAAATACATTTAGAAATGAGATTAGCAAATTACGGCCAGAGAATTTAAACGACAGACAACATTAGGATTGCAAGTCAACCACATATTATGGAAGAGGAAGAAACAATCCAGCCATGTAGCTTAGCTAAGGCATCAAAACCAAAGCGTGAAAAAGTAGTTACATTAAATTAGCCACATTCAGTACAGCGCTCTTACAGCTGATTTAATGCCAGAGGGCTAATCCCTTGTTAGTTTTCCCTAACCCATATCTATGCAATGCTCCTTTGTGCTCCTGGTAAGATTGCACACGGGCCCAACATACCAACTATGTCAAACCATAAGGGGATGTTAGCAGGTTGCACAGAGACCACGCCAACAATTTCTGTCACTCGGTCGCTTTCCATGATGGTGAAGTTGTAGAAGGGCTCATCAAAAGTCAAAGGAATGAGGGATGGTGATGGTTTCTTAATCCATTCGATGTGGAGGCGCGCAGTAGAAGACTTCTGGGGCCGGCCATTGTCAACTGCTTTGATCTGTTAGACACAGGAGAGAGAGAGCGGAGAGGACACTTTAGCACACTTCTCTGTGCAACTTTCAACACTGTGTTGCTTTCAAAATAGTCCCTGAATCTGAATTCCTAGAATGATGAGATGAATGGCGTTTTTCTGCACTGCATTGCAAACGTGGTATTTTGGACTTTGGTGAAGACATTTAAAGCAGGAGGGGGGGTGACCAATAGGTAGTGAAACAAAGGCTTGTGACATTTCTTCTTAAAATGTTTTGGAAGAAACAAGAGCCAGAGTGGGTAACAAATGTTGACGAGATCCCAAAGTGTGCAGAATTAGGACTCCCAGGGCAAGTAATTTTGGTGTTTCAACCTAGTCAAACACTGCTAGTTTGTGTTATTTTTCTGCTGAAGGAGGGAGAAGGATATCTGTCTACAAAACACTTTTGCACAACAAATTGCCCTTCATACCGATTTATGTTACTACCTTTTCAAACTTGAGACTGAGCCCAGCCAGTGACAAATATTTAGGGAATGCCAGACTTTCTCTTCTTTCCTTTGTTGGTATTACAGGTAGTCCTCAACTTATGACCACTCGTTTAATGACCGTTCAAAGTTTTGACAGCGCTGAAAAAAGTGACATACAATCCTAACATTATGACAGTTATGGCAGCGCCTCCACAGTCACATGATCAAAATTCAGGTGCCCGGCAGCTGGCATGTATTTATGGCAGTTGCAGAATCCCAGGGTCATGTGATCACCATTTGAGACCTTCACGGGGTTTCTGGAATGCGAAGTCAATGGGGAAAAGCTGGTTTCGCTTAACAACCACGGCAAAAGAGCTGTAAAATCAGGCACAGTAAAATTACCTACTGATTGCATTACTTAGTGATGGAAGTTCCAGTCCCAACTGTGGTTGTAAATTGAGGTTACTTATATTCTCTTTGGCAAGCCTTTTATCCCACAACAAAGATAGTTCTGAATAAAACAGACCTAGAAGTTGCTGAATTTTAAACCAAAAACCTGATTAAAGGTTGAATCTTTAGAGGAATTAAAGCTGGATGACAGATCTCATGAAACTTCTTTACATCATGTTTATCATGAAATAACACATTTTGGGGTGCTCACACAACATATTCAACCTTACACTCATGAATAGGCTAGGTTTGCACAATTTACTAATTTTGGGGGGAACAAAACTCTAATCGAGGTCAACACGCATTGCATCTAAGCATTCATCAGACCTGGTTAAGCACTTTGGGCAAACAGTCTGTTGCTTTCCATTAAACTAATTCCCAAGAAGCAGAGTTCATTTATTGCACAGAGTGAGTTGTGAAAAGCCACCTATTTAGACTGTAATTTGCTGCCACCATACAACCACTATTATGGCTTTTAAATCAGATGCACCGGAGGAAACATGCTATCGATCTGCATGGCACAACACCAGACACCTGTGCCCACTCAACCTTCACCATTTGCCATGCAATTAAGTTCTTTCTTTATTGAATCCTTTCCAAGCCTTGTGAATTCCTTCTAATAATGACGAAGGGGAGTTCCAATTAATCATTCATGTATAAGCCACCCCGCCAACCACTTTTATATTCAGTAAAAATCACATGATACGGGAGTCTTAAAATAAATTTGATTGGAATGGAAATACCTGAATTCGATTTAGCTGAAAATCCAGTTCTTAATTTGAGGGAAGCAAACTGTGGCTAATGAAAACTTGGGCTACAGGTAGTCCTTGACTTATGACTGAAATTGGGACCGGATTTTTGATTAAAAGCTGTTACACGTGTAAGTCGAGGCACTCACGTGAGTTTTTAAACGCTGTTACACGTGTAAGTCGAGGCACTCACATTAAATTAAACCTGATTTAATGACATCTTTTGTGGCAGTTGTTAAGCGAAGCATCCCAGTTGTTGATCAAATGCTGTAGTTGTAAATGCGAACCCATTGTTTCAGATTGGCGGTTTTTGCCAGAAAATTGACAAAAATTGCTAGAAACTGATAAAAAAGTCCAAATCGCAGTGACATGACTGTGGAACGTTGCAACTTCCTGGAAAGGCGAGCTGATTGCCAAGTGCCTGAAATGTAGTCATGTGATCATGGTGTGCGCAAGCATGTGTGCATGAGCATCATGACATTTTGCAATTGCCGGAAGTGCTTTACAGGCTGTAAAGCACTCATTTTAGGCTCAATGTAATTTTGAACAGTTGTTAAGTGACCAATCGTAAGTCGAGGTCGACTTGCAAAGCAACTTAAAAACAAGAAAACCTGCTCTTAAACCCCAAAAGTAAAGCATGGGCTTCTTTCAACAATGAATGCTTACGGTTAAGATGTCATAGCTCCCAGCAGTGAACTGCTTTCGTGAAGAAACCATTCCCGTTTTGGGGTCAATGAAGAATTTCCCATCTTCGTTTCCATCCACAATGCTGTACGAAATCTCTGCGTTGGGGCCCTCATCCTTGTCGAAGGCAAAGGCTCGGTATATGGGCTCCCCTCTCTTCTTTCGGTCCCTCTCAGGCAACTTGATCTGATAGACTTTCTCTGGGAACTGAGGTTTGTTATCATTTTCATCCAGAACCTGGACCACCAGCCATACAGTAGACTGTTTGGGAGAGACCCCTCCATCCGTGACTGTAACCTGAAATAAAAAGAGTAACGATAGCAAAAAAAAAAAGTTAGAAGTGCACAGACCATACCTAGTAAAAAGGTGAATGGAATATAAATAAATATGAACAAAACAGTGAACCACTTCTAAAGCCCTGTTTGGAGTTTGCGACAAAAGCTTTCAACCTCAACAAAGCGGGGAGATCTGAACTCCCCAGAGTGGTTCGAATTTGAGATATTTAGTTTTGCACATCCACATACTGTATATATCATTTACCCTATTATACTTCCTTCCATTAACTTTTCTTCTAGAACTTTGTACAGATAGTTCTTGATTCACAGCAGGTTGCTTAATGGCCGTATGAAGCTACACGGACCTCCCCAGAGGTACTTATGACCCGTTTCAAAGTTATAATGCCACTCCCCCCGTTGTCAAATGATCACATTTTGGATGCTTGGCAACCAGTTCATCTTTATCGCCACTGGCAGCATCTCAGAGTCATGCATCTGTGATTTGTGACCATTTTTTTGCCTTTTGGGAGAAAAGGAATTCACTTAATGACCATTTCTTAGCATTGGCTGAAGGACAACCACAAAAAATGTGGAAAAATTGAGTCTGGTCATGTGATGCCTTGACTTACAACTTCAATTCCAGGCTCAATTCTGGGCATAAGTCAAGGACTACCTGTATTCTTATAACTAAAGATTAGGGTAGGGAATACCAGAAATTAGGGTCCAAGGAATGAATCAAATGTTTGCTATTCAATACAGATCAATGATTTCTTAAAACAGCTGTTTTTCTATACTCATCCCTTTCTTTAGAATTCATTCCCTGTTAGAGACTGATCTCCTCACGAGCATTCAAAAAGGTTTTAAAGAGACTTTTTCCCCTAAACAGCTTTTAAGGCTGGCTTATAACTTAATTTTCAACTGTTATTTTAATAGTTTCATTAATTTTAGTTGTAGGTTATTGTAATAAAGCATCTAGAATAAGATGTGAAAGAACATTTTAATAATTATTCTTCAAGGGAATGCAGGTTTGCTTTGTAGATTTCCCTTAATGGAGATAACATCCCACTAAAAACGCATCCATCCTAGGAGGTTTAACCTGTTTTATTTTGTGGAAAAGCGAGATAGGAATAAAATGGTAAAGATTTGAAGTGGTAAGACAGCAAATGTTCACAGTTTACAGCTGTTAATGCCTCCTTTGGAAAAAAAAGTAAGACAATGTGAGTTATGTATTTTAACTCTGTTCTTGGTCCATGACTGTATGTATAAGCCAATAAAATAACAAACAACGGGTTTATTTGCAAGATGAACATATCTGGTTTGAGATATATTAAAATTCCAACTCAGTCACTTGACACCCCCCAATTAATTTCCAAAGAGCTAGTTTCAACCTCAAAGTGTTTCAGGTTAATTTGGGCTCAATCTAATTTCTCTCTCCATCCCATTGTCAACTGTGTAATGCAAATTATATGGTTAACTGTTCTTTTCTTAAGCAAATGCCAGACTGATATAAGCAAAAGTGAGATTTCTCCAGAAGCATAATTTCTCTCCTTTTTGCTTTGCATCCACCCATCACTACTTAAAGGTTAAGAAACAGGGTGAAAGATCTGAATGAGCTGGAAATAAATGAGAGCTCTAATGTTTTGAGTTGACTTTTATCTTACAGTGCAAGGACACAGATTCTACCAAACTTAGTACAATCAAATATCAAGTAGCACAGCAAGAGAAAATGTCTGCTTGACCTGCCTGTCTGTTTGCTATCTATCTGTCTGTCTGTCAGTCATCATATCTTCCTGTCTATCATATATATTTATCATCTGTCATGTCTGTCTGCCCATCCATCCATGCACCCACTCATCGACCTCCATATCTGCCATATCTATCTGCCTGCCTCTCTCTCTGTCTATCCATGCATACATGGATTAATCATGCATTTTTGTTGTTGTTGTTCAGTCGTGTCTGACTCTTCACAACCCCATGGACTGCATTACGTCAGGCCCCCCTGTCTTGCACTGCCACCCAGAATCTTCCCAAGCTCAGGCCCATCACACTGACTATGCTATCTATCCATCTCATCCTCTGCCATCCCCTCCTCCTCTTCCCTTCAATCCTTCCCA
>JANHZU010009569.1:111329-123605 GCA_032468055.1 Acrochordus granulatus | reverse complement strand
AAACTGATTTCATTTCCTAGTTAGGAAGCGACCCTAGATTAGAAACTTGTACTGCAACCTTCTAGGACAAATGTGTTCTCCTGGGAAACCAGTGTTTGACACATGGAAAAATGAGAAATGGGACAGTGACCTTTATCATAACAGGAATGGGAAGATCATTCTGGAGATGGGAAGAACTTAGCAAATAGATATCCACATGTTGAAACTGTCAGAATGATGACATATGAACAGTAATATCATGATACAAATCCCATCATAATGTTTAAATGTGGGTTTTGTGCCAGGTCCTGTATTTCAGCCATCTCTTTCCTGAGTGGGCACTTATGAGCATCCTGACCAGCATGTCCTCTGGCAAAACTATTAGCTGAGCAGAAGCTTTTTAATAAAAAGCAAAACGCCTTTTGTACCACAGGGAACATCTGTAAATTTAAATGACTTTTACAGGAAGTCAATTCCCAAAGCTTTTCAGGTGAGGATTTTCTATTAACCCTACATCCTCAATAAAATTTCATACAGACTTTCTCTTTAGACACACACACACTTTTTTTTAATTGATAAGGACATTTCTTGCTGTTCTCATGTCTCTATCATTAATCAAGAGGAAACTGAGATGACAATATTTTTTAAAGGCAGGCAGTGTTCAAGAATTTGAAGGCTATAGCATGGCAAAAATAAACAATGAATAAGCAAAAGTTATTCCATAATTCAAGTCAGAATAAAGCTGCAGAATGAACTGTAGCATCAGTTAAAATACTCCATCTAGTCAGGATCCTCCAAATTCATTTAAACATTTATTGGTGCAAAATCTGCTGTCAGTTCTATTCCACTCGTTATGATTAATGGAATTTATATTGTAATATTCCATTTCTATAATGGAATTTATTTGTTCCATTACAGGGTATAAGATAGTATACTGAATTCTAATCTACTTTGCCTATAATATTTATAAAATACCCTACAACTTTCAGTTGTGTCCATTAGTCCCAAAACAGTTATGATTCATGCTTTTGATACTATATTTTTGTTGTAAGCCATCTAGAGTTGTCTCTAGATGAGAGGGGCGGCATTTAAATGTAATAAATATTTTAATATGGGCTTCGAAAGTTAAACAAGTGGAATGGGTGTCCCTTGTAAAATGGAGATTTCTAGAAAATGGGGAGGTTTCAAGGACCACAAATGTCCCCATATTTGACCATCCCTGAACTCGATGGACCAGTGATCAGACGTGACATAACCCAACTTCCTGTGGGTTTTCAATGAATATTTTGCATTCAGTTGCAAACTCTTAACAGTTCTCTTATTTCTGAAAAGTTCCCTCTGCTTTTTAATGGTTTTCTATGCTTCCCACATCTAGTTTTGGAAAGCTTTATTTCAAGTATTGATATGAAGGAGACACTCTTCCCTAACTTGGACTGACTCTACTTTGGTCGATAATAGTTGTTCAAAAACCTCTTGTCTGCTCCCTTCAGGGGATAAAGTATCTCCCATTCTCACTCCTCTCAGAGTCCTTGTCCCTGCTGAGAGAAAAGCTCTGCCTTCAAAGCTCATCACATTACCATCTTTTCACAGGCCCCTTCACCATTTATTTTCTATTCACGCAACTTGCTTGATTCCAATCTCCTCAGCCAGCGGGAACTAAACACCTTCCCTTCAAAGTTTCCTTAAAATTGCAATGATTGCTACAGAATTCTAATTGCTTCTTTTATAAGCTGTCGGAGTGACATCTAGAGAAGCAGAGAGGGAACCTTTTGCAGCTTGTCTTGCATGAAGAAAGGCAGTTACAAGTTCATGGAAAAAATATGTAAAAAAATATGCATTTTTATCTCCCTTTTCATTTTTGCATATTTGTTAAGAGCATATTATTTGCAGGCTGGTAAACACTTAACCGAATGCCCATGGATTTGAGAATCATTCTTTGGTTGCTCCATAATGTGAATTTAAGCGCATTTACTCAAAAGTAAGTGTCACTCAGTTTGACAGATTTAGTGTGAATTAAAAGTATACAGAAATGTTAGGGACAGCACTATCTTTAGGCAGAGGAAGGGGCCAGCAAACTATGAGCCTGTTATGTAGTTGTATTTTTTTTTACTGCTAATTGTAAAGAAGCAGAATTTTTGATATTGTTCAGTTTAGTAGGTTCAATCTAAATTTCTTTCTGCCCCTTTGAAATGTGAGATGGCATAATGGACATCTGTTTCCCACGACATCCTTAAAACAATTCTGAGATGTAGGCAAGGTTGTGAGATAGTGACTGCATCTAGAAGCATGGAATGACCTTCACAGGCCATCCCTTCCTTCTAACTGTACCTCCCAGCTGGAACCCTAAGCAAACTTCCTTTTAACAGGTGCTGAATTTAGTGGAAGCTGCTTCTTGGTCTTCAGCATGGTATTTTTAAGTCTTCCTCCTCTTACGCCACTATGGTGAAACAGCAATACATAGAAAAGTAATGATGAGTAGCATGCAAGAAAGGGCATGCAGGTTAGGAATAATGAGATCTGGAATGTCACTGATTGCAAAATACATTCTATACATTCTTTCCATATTGTTGAATGACTTTTGCTGTTCAAAAGGAGGGATTTGTGGTATAATTTCAGCAAAAGAAGAATGTGTTTATTTGGTAACAAATGTTGTGAAATAAATCTTTAGCATAAGGGAAAGAACTAAAAATATCTTGAACTAGAGAAATAATGGTGCTATAACACATAGATGAGATAAACAGGAAGTTTTTATAAAAGGTCACTTCCATATCATCTTATGATAATATAAGGAGATATCTCCTACCACATCAAATAATTGGAGCCTTTAGCACAGTGAACTCTGGTCCAAGGATGTTATTCTATTTTGCTGAATTATACTTCCCATTTTTTTTTTTACCAATTTCCTATCTTCCCTGCCCATTCACTATGCTAGCTAGAACATCTAGAAAAACTTGATTCCATAATATCTTAGTGGCCATAGAAAACATTGTGTTGTATTTAAAATGGTTAAATGGTCTAGAGGAAATGAAAACTTCAACAACAAACTTCCCCTGCATATACAGACTCTGCTTTCTGGGTAACAAATACAGGTCAGACTAAAAAAGTAATTGAAGTCACATAGACTGGATTGACAAATATTTGCTGCCTGTGACAAGTGAATAGAACCACCACATTTAGAAGTAATTTATCTCTCAATTCTCGAGAAACATGGCTGTGAATTCTGTTCCATTTTTAACTGATTGGACCCATTTGGACTTCCAAGAAAATACTATTTCACTGGATGTGGAGACTGCCCAACTCTCAATGGATTCTGGGTGGCTTATATCTGAAGAGCAAGAAATAATGAAATAGAGGAAATAACTACGCACTGCCTGGACAAAAAACAAGCCCTCAGGAAATGACAAAAAGAATGATCAGGGCTAAATAACCACTGTAGCTTCAAGTTGGGAGCAAGGCCAGGTTTTTCAAGACTTCTAGAATAACTGAAGGATGGAAGCCATATGGATCCCTGGAGAATGTATTCCTGAAGGATATGTAGATCAAGATGAATCTACTGATCTCTCTTTTTTTGTGACTCGGTTCATAAAACAAACAAATGCTCAGCAAAAAAAAAATTAAAATATGAATAAAAGATGTACATTCTCTGTGAATATGAATTGGCATGCATATTTTGTGGTGAAAAATGTCATTTTAAAATGTTTCTGCTTTTCACAATACACATACTGATTTGGAAATGGGATGCAATGACTTATGAATTATGATGAAACTTGTGTATGGATACAGACTGTTGTATCTATTCCTAGAACCAGATGTTGAGGATAAAAAATGGGAGAAAACTATTTCTTTGCTTGCAATCTACTTGGGGCTTCCTATGAGCATTTGGGAGGCCACCTAGGAGCCATAATACATCTTACATTCTTATTTCGAAGAGATACACACACACACACACAATTTTTAAAAGAAAAAAAAAGGAAGAAAATGACAAAGAAAAGGAAAAAAAAACCCAGACAAAATGGACAGGAGATTAGAAACACATAAGATGATGATGCACAGATGTAGTTGCCTAGTTTGGTAACAAAATGTCTGCAAGAAAACTTCTAAGCTCCAAAAGAACCAAGAACTCCACATAAGATGAAATAAATTAAGTATAAAGTATAAGAATATAGCGAATTTAGTTCTATGTATTTGATGACCTTTTATCATTTTAAAACTACAGATCATTATTAAAGTCAAGTTACTATACTCAGCCCAGTATTAAATGTAAATTAAAGTGAAAAATTGCAGCCTTATCTAGTCAGCAAGAAATCCATCCCTATTTTACCAATCATCTATGACTTATATGTTAAAATTTTATGGTAAGAAAAACCCAAATGTCAGATGTGATACAAGCCCATAGGTAGAACTAGAACCCCAAAATAGTTTATATTAAATTAAATTCTCTATCAGATTTATTGTTTAAACAGGTTATTTTAAGCATCAAGTCATCAAGCATGCAGCAATTGTGTTTAAAATGAGAAGCGTTGAGTATCCTAGCAGCTATCAACATATGCAAACCTAGTTCAATATATATTGTAGAAATATAATGTTTAGTTCTATTTAGTAGAAAGCTGGCAGGCTGGAAAAGGAATTCAGTTTTTGGAATTTAGTTCATTGCATCAATTCTTGTCATGGCTAAGATCAACAGATGGATAAACACTCGGTTGATCTGAAAATAAGTGGAACCTGCACTTGCAGAAAAACGCTAGGAAGAAAAAAAATAATTATTTTTCCAAAATCATTGAGCTTTGGAACTATTAAATGTTATATGAAAGGATACAGTATGTCTCTAATCTTAACTCACGTGGATGAATTATAGATTTTTATTTTTTCCTTATTGTCAGTCGTTAGGATTGGTTAGTTGGATACTGGAGCATGTTGAATGGTGTTTTTGTGTTGCAATAAATGCTCACTAAAAAGTAACATCCAACAAAGGAAAGAAGAAGAGAAGCCAGAGAATGGACAAAACTTTAATGGTGATGGGATGTGTGCCTTAATTGGGGGCAAGGGCATTTGAAAGCTGCAAGAGGCAGAACAATGAAGAAAATAGGGTGAGCCACAGACAAGCAAGAGAAGACATTTCTGAGCTTTTTTTTCCCTTTTGGATATGGGCTTTTATTTATGTATTCATTTATTTACTCACTTACTGACCAGATGTTTATTCCCCCTATCCACTAGAACAATGATTCTTAAATTAGGGGTAATTGCAAAAGTTATGGAGCAATTTCTAATTGCTCATTTGTCAGTCGATGATATCCAGTTTGGGACGGCTGCAAAGATGTCTGTATAAAACAGCACTGTTGGGGGGTTCCTTTTGTGGGGATAATGACCAGGAAAGGGGGTAATTGGATGAAACAGCTAAGAACCACTGCATTAAAACTTTAGGATGCTATCAGATCCACACGTGAAGGGTTCAAGTTGACTACTTTATTATGTTCTACCTATAGTATAGAAATCTCTCCACTTTCCTTGGGAACAGACAGATAAGGTTCCACGGGACTTGTGGGGGGTCAGTCCTAGGCCTCTTAAGGCTGCACAATGACTCAAGGCTAACTCCCCACCTCATTCCTCCTCCCTGCCAGGCTGGGACTTTCCTAACAGACACCGTATTTATCTCCCTCTGCCCTATTTTTAACCTATTTTTAACCCAATGTCCAATCATTTTTGGTGAAGGGTGATAACATCATCAAGATGGCAATCATGATTATAAAAAAGGCCTGTCCCCCCACTTTTTTTTTGCACGGATCATTTATTCATTACGTTTATATAACCACCCATTTTCTAACCAACTTTGGGCAGCTCCCAATCAAAAATGGATGGGGCTTTGATTACACAGTTGTAACCTTCATCTTGGCCTTTTTTCTTGTCCCTCCCCATGATCCACAGATACCCCTACAAACCTCAGCAGTCCTGTAAGGTATGTTTGGCTGAGAGATGGCCAAGATCAACCCATGAGAATTCCATGGAAAGATGAAAACCACCCCGCTGATTCTGAGTAAGGCCACTGTTCTTGACAAAGATCTCAAGGGAGGAGAGTTGAGGGCCATTTAGACCCCTGAGGCTGCAAGTTTTCCATTGCAGTCACAAACTGGGTTCTCCAAGTATTTTTGTTTTTTTCAATTTGCAAAAGGTCTAATGTAAAAAAAGGGAGAAGATTTAAACATTCTTATGATAACTTGAAACCTGACAATATTACAAATGTCCCTGTGTTATTATTCTCCTGAGGTATTCAGAAGGAAGGAAGAGATTAATTCAGCAGTGACATTTTGATTCTTCTTGATAACTTCATCATGAATTTCCTACAGGGATGTTCAAAATAAGCACATTTCTCAAACCATGGAAGCAGCTGAAGGAAGGAGCAGCAACACTGTACCTTACAAATTATCTTTCTAATGTGACAGAACTATAATGATATTACAGTTCATACTCTCTTCATTTCTTGGTATCTAAAATTCCTTAGGCTACGGAGAAGTAATTGCTTTTGGAGGACAGAACTTGATGCTTTAGAGATTTGGCATCCTTTCTTCCTAGAAAAAGATGTCCCGATAAATACATGTAGTGTTTGGTCTACAATAATAAATTAAATTCTAATTCACAATGCCATATATTAAAATATAAAGTTGTTCTAGGCTGCCAAAGATTACAAAACTAAAATGCAGCAACTTGGCATTAAAAAACTGAATATTACTATTTTTAAAAAACACCCTCACAGAGGACACCCCCCATGTCATTTTACTGTGACAATCTGTCCAATTTCTTTACACATACTTCTGGTGTAGAATCAAGCATGAAGCATTATGCGTGTTTCGATGCACAGTGGAATGAGTATGGGAATTTTACTCATTTTCAGCAGAATATAGGAAGATTACTTAAATACTGGAAAAAATGGGTTGCTTGTTCATGTTTCTGCATTTGCTTTGCTTTTGATAACACTCTGGAAAACAGATAGATGAAAAGGATGTCCATTAGCAGAACAAGCCGAATGTCTGGGTTATTTTAGAGTGAATGTTAGGATTCTCTAAAGTTTCTTAGATGAAGGATGAGCAGCCTTGGAAGGCCACACCAACTGGGAACCAGGGAGGGAAAGAAGGAGTAACAAACATTATGTTAGGCTTGAAGAAGCAGACCTGGACAACTCAGTTCTAATCTAAAAGGTTTATTGAAGTTACAAGGTCACAAGACTATTGACTTCCCAGATAAGCCCAACAGTCTTCACGAGGGGTTGGACCTTTGGCATTTGGGCATGCGCAGAGACTCCAAACTGATCCCCTTCTTCACTCCTGGCTCAGCCCCTCCTTCTCCCACACACTAATAAAAAAGCAAGGCGACGTTTCATGTTGGCCCACATCGCAGAAGTTTATTTTTTTAATTTATATCCTGCCTTTCTTTTTATAAATATGGGCCTCTCTAGATTTTTTAAAAATTTGCTTATTTTTAGCAGAAGTGGTTCGCAGAATTGTGGAACTGCAGAAGGGTAATGTAGCCAGTGTGTATGTGTGCATATGTATACATATCCCTCCAACAAATATATACACACAAACACATACACTTTAATTATTTATATTTATTTACTGCATTTTCTCTTTATTTGTATTTATGGATTTGTATTCATTCACTGCATTCATTGTTTATTTGTATTTATCTGCTTATTTGTATTCATTTACATATTTTTATTCACTCACTCCATTCATTGTTTATTTGTATTTATCTATTTGTGTTTATTTTTATTTACTTATTAACCTATTTGTATAAATTTATGGGCAGTCACTCTTTCTTAGTCCTAGGAAGCAAGTAATGGCAAAGCACTTCTGAAAAACCTTGCTAAGAAAACTGTAGGATTTTGTTCAAAAAATGACTCAAAGGTGCACACACAGAATTTATTAGATTTATACTCCACCTATTCTCCAGAAGATCTAGGATAGTTTTTTTTTAACTTGGCAACTTTAATATATGGCTGAGGACTTTATTAATCAAATTTATGTAGCTGCCCATCCATTAATCTGCTATGCATGAAATGGATGCCAGTTTTATTCTGTAGTTCTGCAAATGGTTTTCTTTCTTTCAAATTCATTAAAAGAACATTTTAAGAAAACTTTGAAGGCTACCTTATATTTTAACCTAATCTTAAGGGTAACTCTTATCTATATATTTTATTAAAAACATGCTATACATTATGGTCTAATGTATAGTATGTTCTGATATTTCATTTAGATATTATTTTTGCTTTTTGCTAAAATGTTATCTATCTATGTGGGGAACAAGGTGAAAACACCAGCGTGATCCCAATTTTTCCTGTAATTTTGTGTATCTGTTTTCTGCTATTGATTTCAGCTTTTGAATATTTAAATCAGAAAATCCTCTATGGATACCTGCTTTAAACACCTGCTTTAAAATACATTGTTAACAAAATAAGATCCGATAAATTCACTTTGTTGATAGAAACACTTTCTATTTTGAGTGCGCAGGAATTAAGTGGTGGGGAAAACATTTTGTCTTTCACATCAGTTCTTATTTTGACTAACATTTCCAAGGTGGTCAAAACGAAATTGGAACTCTCACACAAAACCAGGAAAAAGTATTCTGAACTAGAAATGCTCTGAAAATTACCCAGTCTCGTCTGTGCTATTCTAGAGAAATAGAGTTAGGCTTAATGTCTAGATCTAGGACAGCATCTAGGATTTCAGATTAAGTAGTACCATTCTCTATAGCTTTGCTAATATTAAATGTCTATTAATATTCTCATTAATCCAAGTCATGATTTATAGCAAAATTACAAAAACTTTCTCAAAAAAGCAACTAGACTTTTATGATTCAATGGAATCAGAAGATGTTTTGCCCCTCATTCAGGGCACTTATTCAATTCTAAGTGGAAAGTAGAGAGATGGGAAGAATTTAAGTTTCTCACCTAGTAGGCTATAGGACAATCAGAAAACACATCCCCACACAGCAGGCTAACAGAATAAAAGCTAGAAAATAAAGATTTAGAGGCTAGTTTTGTTCCTCAGGGTCAGCGCAAGACACATCCAAATGAGGTGATAAATGTTTATGAAGATGAGACAAAGCTAAATTATAAACAGGAGATAATTTATATCTGATTCCACCACCTCTGTTAAGGGAAAGATTCAATGTGTTTACATAAATTGACTCTTCAGTATCTCTTGAAATTCAATTTACTTCCTTGTCCAGAATCTGGAATTTGCAGTCATCAAAGGAATTTCCCTTGTCTGTAAGATGCAAATGGACTGCAGAAGCCTCTGATCTTCTATGTTGTTGTAAACGTTTGTAAACTGGCTGCTTTGTTTCCCTAATATAAGAATCTGATCAAGCTTCAGTACATTGTATGGCATAATGACATCTGTCTGTTTATGTTTGGGCATTTTGTCCTTGGAATGGACTAGTAGTGCTTCAACGTGTTCATGGGTTTGAAATGCACATGTATGTTATATTTATTGAAAATCTTCCTGAATTTCTCTGATAATCCTGCAACAGTTTTTTTGTTATGATTCTAATATTGTTTTCCTTACAATGAGATGAAATTTGCAGACAAAATATGCCTCGTGAAATGAAGGGGACCAGAATATAGAAAGGGGTGGTGTGAGAGTTTAATCTCCCTTAATTATACTTTAATAGAACTGTTTTCCAAATAAAAATGGAGGTGAGGTTGAATGATACATCATAATATTTGTACAACTTATCAAATCTGAAAGTGGAAGAATTAACCATAAGATTAAAGTGGCTCTTACCACACAATTCTTCCCCTAGGAAGCTGCCAATATTTATGTGTCAGCTACATAAACTGAAACAATATAGTAAGAATAAGCTAAACGCCTTGGCAATGCTTATGGGTTTTAAATACCATTAACAAAATAATGCAGTATTCAAGATATACTTCAGATAACATGAAAAGCTTGCAAAGGAAAATTATGAAGGCATCCTACCACTTGTGAATCTTTCAGAATACTGCAATATTTAAGGGGAGTGGGCGAAGGACTATAAACTTATTTAATAAGTGTGAAGTGTCCTTCTGGATGGCTTGGCAAATATTTATTTTTGCTTAATGAGTGGGCACCAAAGCTGAAGATCTAACAATACTGAGCAAAGCAAAAGAAAATACCTATGGATGTCTGGGGGAATGAAATCAACAATGGCCATACTCACAAGGAAAAATACGTGTAGAAAAAAACCACTTCAGTGTTTTCATGCTTTATCCACTGAAAACAACTTACAGATTTGTTGAAAGGCTTATAAAAAACTTTTGAATGTGTGCCAAATAGATGTTTGAATCTGTTTCATCTTTCATGAGCTGTTATTCTTTTGAATAAATTCAATCCTCCTAACATCATAGGAGCTGTGAAGCCGCGATAATCGTTTTTTCAATATTTTCCATGGTGATGCCAAATTGTCTAATCAATGATCATCTAAAGACAAATCTATATGTGTTCTGTTGCAGTGGCCACTTTTTAATTAGCATTGTACAGTAGAAGATTTTTAATCTGAGGCCATTATTATTAATCTCTGTCTTTCTCTAAGTCTTCATCAGTTTACCAAGCCTTCACACAAATGAACAGAAGATGTGAAAAAAATATCCCACAAACAATCTATCCAATCCAGAAATGTTCTTTGTTGAAATCTAGAACAGGATTACTTAAACCAGCTTCATTTCTAGCAGGAGACAAGCAACTTAAGGCTGCTATGTGGAGGAATCCCAAACAGAACAATAGGGTAGCCTGTATATTAATTACTTTAATTAAACTTCAAATATCTTTGAAGTTACTGAAAATATTGTTTCTTTTTCAAGGAACTTGTTTTTTGTATAAAATGGATTTTCGGAACTCTTGACAAAGACGAGACACTGAAATAGAATGAATTTTACATCAAGCTTTTTTTTTGCAATTTTGCTACAAGACATGATTAACGAGAATATACACAGACATTTTGAATTTTACATCAGTTCTGAAACTTTCTTTAACTCAATCTTGATGCTGAAAAGTGTGACATATCCTATTAATATTTCTAATTAATTTATGAAATATAAAGGAGAGTAAAGATAATTATTCGAAAGTATTTGCTGTCTTCCCTGTTTTTAATAGAGAAAAAGAAGGAACTAGTCATTGTTTCTTTCTAGTCTTAATAAATTTATGAAATTGTGGTTTTATACTCGAATTCAGTGCCATTAATTATTGGAAGAATTTCATTGTGTGAAACGCGTGAAAAGAAACTAGTGGGCCTGAAAATTGAAACACAACTTACTCAGCAATGCAGCTAGCAATTTTTCATTTCTTTTGATCCTTTCAATTAGAACTAGAGATAACAGTCTCAGCGAAGAGTTTTTTTTACTCTGCAGGGCAAAATACTTTTTTTTTTGCTTTGAGTGCAGAGACTTAACTACAACGAAACAAATCAGAAAGCATATTCTAGTTTTCTTCAAGTTCTCCATGGATTGGTTTCTTTGAACAGAAATTGCCATGAACTGTATCTAAAATTGCCCAGTTGACAAAGTCAAATAAGTGGCTTAGATGTTGGATCAGGAATTAAGGAAGCCCAGTTCAAATTCATCCCCGGAAATGCACTGGCCTTTGAACACTTGTTTCATTTCAGCTTAATTAACTCCACTGCATTTCCTTGGAGTGAAAATTTTGCAGAGGAAATACTATGTACAGCTCCTTAAGCTCCTGGAGGAAAGGTAAAATATAAATCCCACTGAAACAAAGACCAGGAAGGCTTAAGGAGGAACAGAAAACAGGAAATATGTATTTAACAAGGGAGAAGAATATAGGATTATACCAAATTTTTTTTTCACTTAGGTCTCCTCCAAATAAGCATACTAGCAGGAATTACAGTCTTAAATTATTTACCTATATCCCTAGGTAGGTACCTATCTCCCTTGAAAACAGTACCTGGTTTCTTATGGTCTAGTGGTTAAGGCACCAAGAAAACAGTACCTGGTTTCTTATGGTCTAGTGGTTAAGGCACCAAGCTAGAAAGTGGGAGACAATGAGTTCTAGTCCTGCCTTAGCAATGAAAGCCAGCTGGCACCAGCCATTCCCTCTTAGCCCAACCTACCTTACAGGCTTGTTGTTGTGGGGTAAATAGGGGGAGGAAGGTATGTTGGGCATGGTTGCCACCTTGAGTTATTTGTAAAAATAATAAAGGTAAAATACAAATAAATAAACAAGGCAGAATGACTGGCTTGCTGGGCTGTTTTTTATTTGATTTTTATCCCACCTTTCTTATTTTTATAAAGATCTCAAGATGTCAAAC
>JANHZU010009569.1:94889-105217 GCA_032468055.1 Acrochordus granulatus | reverse complement strand
AAGGGGAAGAAATGGAAGCAGTGGCAGATTTCACCTTCTTGGGCTCCAAGATCACTGCAGATGGTGACTGAAGCCATGAAATTAAAAGACGCTTGCTCCTTGGGAGGAAAGCTGTGGCAAACCTAGATGGCATATTAAAAAACAGAGACACTGCCAACAAAGATCTGTATAATCAAAGCTATGGTTTTCCCCATAGTAATCTATGGGTTTGAGAGTTGGACCATAAGGAAGGCTGAGTGCCAAATAATTGATGCCCTTGAATTGTGGTGCTGGAGAAGACTCCTGAGAGTCTCTTGTATTGCAAGAAGATCAAACCAATCAATCCTAAAAGAAATCAACCATGACTATTTATTGGTAGAACATATCTTGAAGTTGAAGCTCAAATATTTTGGCCACCTAATGCGAAGAGAGGACTCATTGGAAAAAACTGTGATGCTGGGAAAAATTGAAGGCAAAAGGAGAAGGGGATGGCAGAGGATGAGATGGTTAGACAGCATTATTGGTGCAATGGGCATGGATTTGGGTGGACTCTGAGAGACAGTGAAGGGCAGGAAAGCCTGGTGTGCTGTGATACATGAGGTCGTGGAGAGGAACAATTTAAAATGTTACAATTGAAAAGATGGAGAGAACACCCTCACAACATCAACTATTCCTAGGTTGCCAAACACTTTTCGATTTCCATGTCAACTGCAGAGCCAGTTCTTCTTTTTCTGAGGGCCAGAAGAGTGGGGCTATACTTCACCTCTGGGAATGAGGCGTTCCAAAGAGTGGGGACAATAGCAGAGATCTGCAACATGCAGATGTCGGTAACTGATCAGATATGCCTCTAAAAAGGATGTTAAGTAATGGCTTTACAGATTCATCACTTTAAAATGGTTGCTAAACTAAGCAAAAGATTCCAGAGACTTTGTCTAACACAGTTTTTAAAGTAAACTAGCTTGGTTTTACACTTTTTGGATGAATATTCAGACTGAAGCACTGTTACAGAAGACAATGTGTAACATTCTGGATTTTGCAGTGTTTATTACTGTATTTATTTAAGAAATAAATCAACATGGCCACCATCTCAAATATGTGATCCTGGCAGGCTAAAATTAAATAAAAACAGGATCAAACAACCAAAATTTAGAAAAGAAATAGCTGCTGAGAACATTCATAATATCCTGACTTTAAATTAACCATGACATGGGATCACCATACTGCCAGGGCCCAGGCTAGATGGCAAAACCAGGTTTTTAATACCTTACAAAAAGGCCAATAGAGTCGAGGTAAAACCAATCTTACAGAGGATAATATTCCAGTGGGTGGATGCCATGGCAGAAAAGACAGTCTTTGTCCTGCATTTTTTAAAAAATGTACTCCCCTCCCATATATCTGCATGTTTCAGATAGAATGTATATTTAGAACTGCTACAGAAGGGAAAAAGACTGTATGCATCCATCCCATAATACACATATGCATCCCATAATACACATATGTATCCACTATGCTCTTCCTTTCGTAATAAGCAATATGATGCAGATTGCAGAAAAATAATGCAATAGTATGCTGAGCAGAGCACACATGGCATTAACATAAATAAATAAAAAGAAACATCAAAATCTAGTTTATACCAACATCATTCACTCTATCCCCTTCATACCTTTACATCTGTGCAAACTGTCACTTCCATGACATTCACACACCACCTCATAAACTGCATCTGGTTTTTGAAATCTATCAGGTTTCTGTTTTGAAGGACCTAACAACTCCATGAAGTCATGACTCTCTTGGGATCCCTTCCTCTTGATGCATCCTCTCTTCCTTCATATATTTGTTATAAAATTTGTTCCTCATTCATTCTGTCTATATGACCAAACCGTCTCAACACAATATTTCACCCTGGTTGCTCAATTTAGTATTCCATCAATGTTTTATTCTTTAGTGTTTGCTCTCTCAAATTTTTATTGGAGATTTTAATTACAGTAATAAAAACTAATACAGATTAAACTCAGAGGGAAAAAAAGACGAGTAAAAAGAGAAAATAAAAAGTACAAGAAAGGTAAAAGTAAAAAAGAAAAAGTAAAGTTTATGAAATAAAGAAATGCATGAAGAAGTGACTTCCAATCTTCATCATATGAAGAATAAACAAATTTGGTAGCTCTTCATAAGGTTACAAACAGATATCTCTTTTCATAACCCATCCCTTCTCCATAAGCAAATCCATAGGACAACTTTTCAGTCGTAGTGTCAGCAAAAAGTCTATAAAGCACTGCTAGGATTTCATAAAAACATGTCAATTAATCTTGATAAAATAAATCAACTTTATATTCCTTCCTTTTACTTCTGAAAATCTTCAATTCATTCAAATATTGTTATAGGATTTGATCTCTTTTTGGTTCTTTGGTCTTACTGCATAGGCATCTTCAGGGTTTTAAGAAGCCTCTTTTGTAAATTAAAAAAAAAGACATTATCCAGGCCATTCTCTTGACTTATAATCTGCATTTCCCTTAATTTTTAAAACTTCAGCCAGCTTCTTTTGTATATCTAGTAAACAGTCTTTATCTGGGTCATTCTGTTGGCCTGTCACATGTATTTCCATTTTAAATGCCTTCCCTGTTTTGTAATCCTTACTTCTTTTAATCCAATATTTCTTATTCTACTATTTATTCACCAAACAACATTTATTTCACAAATCTCACACGAGGAGAGTGCTGCAGAGATCTTACTATCACTATGCTGCTAATCCCCGAGATACAGTGTGTGAATGGCTACTTGGTGATCCAAAATCTAGGCTGAAATTCTATGCATAATTAAATTGGAACAAGCTCCACTGGTCAGAATTACTCATGAAAGGGCAGGTATGCAATTATGCCATCGTGTAATAAATCTCTACAAAGTAATTTGTTGCCTAAATAGTCTGTAGCATCTCCAGAATTGGCTGATGAAGAATGACTGGGCTTCAACAATATAGCAAAATAGAAGAGTGTGCATTTGTAATAATCCAGAGGCTAAACACATCATTGAACTGAATCAGGAGCCAATTTCTTTGGCCCTTGATCACTAGAAGCTACAGTTCTGCAATTGTAATTTCACTTGGAACTGTAATGAAGAATTTTTTTAATATGCTCTCCAAAATGCAATTCCCAGGATATTTAGGAAGAAGCCACAAGAACTATAGTGATATAAAAATCTATAAAAACTCATAATGCAGACAGGGCTGTTTGCAATCCAAGTCACAGCCTTCATTGTTGGAGTGTGGATGAGTGCTTGCTTGTCTGTCCTGATTTGGATGTAGTCTATTCCAGCTGATGTTTAACACACCTCCTGAGAGTTGAAAAAAAACATAAATTACCTTATTTACAAATTTTGCTATGCACAACCACCAACAACTGAACTGCCAGCAAAGGCTAAAGATATATTTTGTTCTTCCCCAAAGAATAGTAAAAATGAAACAACACCAGCTCTTTATTTCTCTAATGCAGCCAAGTGCCTTGTGTTGAATACATTAAGATAGCCCATAAATCAAACATCACTCTATAATTGCAGATCCCAGATGCATCATATGCAGCAGAAAGCTTAGTTATGTTAGAGTTATAATGAGCCAGAGATACAACAGCGGCTAAGGATAAATGGAAACAACTTTATCTTGGATTATGGTGGACATGCAGAAGCAACAGAGAATGAAGGGTTGGGTGGTGAGGAACTGGGATGTAAAGCCGCTGAATCACGTGGAGCAACTGGATATGGGCAGCAGAGTTTCTGGCATGACTGAATGAGGCAGGAAATATTGAAAAATATCGACTTCTCCGTTATACCATTTCTTCATCCGTACTGAAGAGAAAATTTGTCAACCTACAGACCACTGTTTGTACAGGTAGTCCTTGACTTGCGAATCAGAATCTCCACTGCTAAGCAAAGCGGTTGTTAAGTGAGTCTTGCCCAATTTTATGACTATTTTTCCGACACAAGCTCGTTGTCAAGCACCCAAAATTTGGATCACGTGACCATGGGGACTGTAAATGAGAGAACTGGTTGTAAGTCACTTTATTCAGTGCTACCGTCACTTCAAACGGTCACTAAACAAATGGTTAAGTTGAGGAGCACCTGTGTACGCCCTTCAGTCCAATCCATTTTTGCAACTTTCAGAATTTATCCAGATTGTGCTGCTGCAATTATGGAGTAAAATGACAACACAGGATAGTGAGATGTTGCACTTTTAAAACTGTTAATCTCTCCCCCACTAAATATACTACAGGCCCCAATTCTGTTTGCTTTCAGAAATCTGTTAAGGCCAGGCTTTTCCCCATTCCCGGGCATGAGTGGAATCCTGTTTTGATTCTTTTTATTATAATCCTTGGAAGCCATTTTATATTCTGTATTTCGTATTTACATTTTAAGTATATTTTAATGTTTTCTAGTTTGTTTGTTTGGAGTTTTTTGTTACTGCATGCTGCCCACATTGTTTGAACTGGGCAGCTTTATTAATCCAATAAATACATACTGTAAATAAAGCTAAATTAATGATTACTTGGCCATATTATTGTGTCATATGTCCTACTACTTCAACTGCCCTTATTCGCTACTGGACAACCAATTTATCCAAGATAGTATAAGGACTCTTGCCTTGGGCAGGGGTTGGACTAGAAGAGCTCCAAGGTCCCTTCCAGTCCTACAACTCTGTCATTCTATGAAAGTGCCCAGAAAGTTCATTGATTTTGGTGACATCCACAAGCCTCAAATACCAAAACTGAAACATGGAGGTTCAAAAAAGTTTTAAGAGTAGGAAAGTGATGTAGCTTCAAGGTCAATTCTTATTTCAAAAGGACAAATGTCTCAGTCACTCCAAGAACAAGCCAGTTATACAAATAGGATATTATACAAAAAAACCTGATGTTGCATATTTCAAGGTCAAAGAAAATGATTTATCAAAGGACTTTAACCAGAATTTCCTGGTTAGCTCAGTGTCAACTGTTGCCACTACAATACAGTATAAATATGGTCCAGACAACTTCAGTTTAACAGACTTTTCAGACAACAGGCACATTTTTCATTTGGATCTTACCCACATTTAAAGGACTGATGTCTGATTAACTGAGGACTTCCCTATGAAATCAACAGGTTATTCTTTAAATGGAGGTCACTGAGAATATCTGGGCATGGATTTCCTCGAATTCTCCCATATGCCAAAAATCTGTGATTTGAAAATGCAAGATCAGAATCCTTGAAAAAGTCTAGGAAGGTGGTTGGCAGAGAAACTCCCCAAATTTGTACCATATTAAACCAATAAAATGGCATAAAAAAGACTATAAGCCTTTTGTTGATGCAATGGACAGGTTTTGACTGGTTACAAGGACCAAATAGCCCCAAATAAAATTTCCAGGGTGAGAAATCCATTTCAGAAGTTTTTGTTCAACAAATTGAGGTTTTGGGCAGGAACAATAATAAGCCAAATAAAATTACTGTAAATTATAGAGTCACGTGACCACAATGTTGGAAGAAACTCTTTGGACCACTGAGTCCAACCCCTACTCTGCACAGGAGTCCAATTTACAGTACCCTTGACAGATGGCCATCCAGCATCTGTCTGAATACATCCAGAGAAGGGAAATTTAGTTCTCTCCTTACTAATTGGTAATATTTTTGGTAAGCTTGAGATATAACAGATGTTTACAATTATGGCTCTATGGAACTCCCAAATGGTTAGATGTGGATAATAACACAGAGCAAATCTGCAAGCTTTGAGGTAAGTAGCCTACTATTATGGAGTTTGCTTGCTCCTATTCCACTGAGACACCCAGGAACCTGAAAAGCAATTCCCACTTGCAAAAGGAACTAAGGATGAAAAGGCAATTGTGGTGCAGTTTTAAATCTTAGTACAGTCTCAGTGCCTTTCATTTACTTCTAAGTTGATTTTTAAACTATTTTCATGTCATACATTATGTGGCTTATATATATTTTTGAAAGGACGCTTAGATTGATCCTTTTTTCCCTCCCTCTTTCTTTTTACACTTTTGCCTTTTTTAGAGATCTTTTCTCTGGAACTTCCTATGATTCGTCTAATAGGAACTGTCACGCTTGCTTTGAATTTCATTACTGACAAAATTTGCTAACAATTCCCCGAATGTCTCTGAACCATGATGCAGTAGCTATCCACATGTCTCTAATTTTTATTTTGTAGTATTCCAGGCCGAAAGAGAAATTCTTAAAATTGCTTTGAGTATTTCCTTGAGTAGAATATCTTAATAGCATCACTTGTGTTTTATGAAGTGTGGGAATTGAGTACTTTTGTATTAAGTTGATATTAAGAAGATAATGTATCACTGTGTGGCAAAGGATGAATGAACATGAGCTCTGAAGGCTGCCTTCTGTAGGTTTAACTTGTCCTGAAGTAGAAAACATATAAGAACCTGCATTATATCTTTAATTTTATTTTCTAAGGAAAACAGGAATTGAGATAAGGTGTACAGCTGGGAAGAAAGGAGCTAGAACCCTCCCATGGACAAAGGCCTAAATCTGATTTATAGAAGATCTTGGCAAACTTCTTGCAGTTTCTCCTAAATAACTAAAACTTGATTTTCTTAAAATGACAATAATTTGCATGAGAAACTGGTATAAAAGGTAGGCTGTCCTTACCCATGTATTATAATTGTGCCAATGTCTGTATATGGAACATATACAAATACAGAGATTTGCTTTGATGATCTCCAAAGGATTTCTCTCTTACCCATACACATCAGGAATGACTGCAGGATAGGATTCTTGTACAATAATCAAAACCTTTCAGGTGGTAAAAGATGTTCTTTAGAATTAGTTTTCAGCATCCATACTTGGTGAATTTTAGAAGAACTAAGAATATATTAGGTAAGAAATCATGGTCTGCAATATTAGCTGATTTTATACCAAAGAAGGAATTGTAAGATATCCAGTCACATTGATTAACTACAGCCTGAAATTCACTGCATGAATTTCTGGAGTCAGGCTCCAAGAAAGATACTCTAAACAGTTTCATTTAGTGCTCTTCATCTACAGACTGACAATTTGCCAAACAAAAGCAAACTACATGTACCATAAAACCTATATTCTGGGAACTATTAGGGAGGACCTGTCTTTACCCTCTTTCTCACACACAATCTAAACTATGATGTCTCTTGCTCCTCTGGGATGCAGCCCCTCCCTCCAGGGAATCCTGACAACATTCCATTGTGTTGCATTAAGGAATTCCCTTGGCCCACTAAAATGATTTGTAAATAGGGGGAATATAGTTGATTTTGGGTTATTTCAAAAGTCTAAGCAAGGTTGGATCTGGTTAATACTGACAGAAGTCCACCAAGGAATGTCAGGACAATAAACTAGGTTCAGTAGCCAAATAAACATCCTAAAGAATAATATCAAATCATGTCTTTATAGTCCCTTGACATAAAGAAGAATCTATTTGAAGTTATCATCATATATGATATCACCACCACCACCATCACATTAATATTGGAGATTTATATTGTGCCTCAGGATACTTTAAACTATATTGTAAATACACATAAGGAATGGAGAAAATTAATTTGATTTGCATTTTAATGCAAATATAGCTAATTTCACACATTTCAAACCAATTAATGAACTGAATCTCAGTTATATTTCAAATGTTGTCACAGCTCTGAATTTTGCAGATTAATTCATTAAGTCAGAAAAACAGTACAAATGTTAGAGAAAACAGGCACAAATCATAAGAGAAACGAGCTCTTTGGCAAAGTTCTGAATAAAAATGTGAATTTAAAATACACAGAAAGATTAGTACCAATTTTTTAAAAAAATTCTAACTAGGGAATGAAAATGACCCAAAGACTATAAAAAGGGAGAAATTCATATAAACCAGAAAAGACAGATTTGCTTATTCCTAATGTTTTTATTGATGTTGCTTGTAAGCTGTCCAGAGTTATGGTATATAAGATGATGGTGATGAGGTTATAAGTTTTCTAAAATAAATATTTAGTCCTTTGGGACCATCTGGAAATTTAGGAGACAAGAAATTAAGATCTGAATGATTTATTAGCCCAAACTGGTTCCTGTTCAAATAAAAAAAAAAAATCTAATTATAGATTCTCCTTGAAAAAGAAACTATCCAGAAAATATAACAAAATAAATACAGACGTTCATTACACTGCTTGTTTTTTACTTTTTTTTTCTGCTCTCTTCTCCTATTGATCTTCAGGTTGATCTTCCCCCTGAAATGAGGTTCTTCTAGCAACACAGTTAGGCCATACCAAAACTCTACAGCCTGTTCTTCCCTATGGGTACAAAGCCTCCAAGGATAAGATTCACGAGTGAAACATTTTTTGGGGTCAATTTTTGCCTATGTTAATGAAACGGAAAGTGATAAATTTTCACAAGATTTAATGTAAAAAGCAAAACCAGAAAATATCCTACTCTAAAATCTGGGCCAACAATTCCAGACGTGCCCCCTATGGTGACACCATGATATCAACACCCTACCTCCTTCCATCCTTGAAAACAAATTTTAGTTAAATATTTAAAAGTATAGCCCTTGATTGCAAAAGGGCATTCTGTTCCTTTCGGGGTTTTGATCACTTAGCTGATGCAATTTCAGAAGATCTAGCATATAAAAGAATTGAAATACCAGAAGCAAAAACATCTCTATGAGCATCAAACCATAAGTGAACAATACTACAATAGACAAGTTCTAAGCACAATGAATCCCCCCAGCGAGGCAGAGCACTGACATGGTTGGGGGGCTTGTGTGCTCTGAAGAAGATAAGCACTATGAGCACTATGCCAAAGGTTCAACCACACTGGACAGATCTCATTAGAGGAGCCAGACAAAGAGTGTCTCCCTCTCATAAAAAATATGATGACACACAATTTACTGAAACTCATACCAGCTTGGTCGTTGCCCTGGTTAACAAAGTCCATGCTTGATGTTATTGGGTTCCTGGACATTTGGTGAAAAATGGGCTACAGGACTCCACTGGAGAAGGAAATGGCAACCTGCTCCAGTATCCTTGCTGAGAAAACCCTATGGACAATTACAAAAGGCTAAAACATAGGATGCAAGAAGAAGAGCCTCTCAGATCAGAAGGAATTACAAGTAGCTCCAGAAAGAGTGAAGTGGCTGGGCCAAAGCTGAAAGGATGCTCAGCAGTGGAAGTGACTGGAACTGAAAGGGAAGTCCAGCGCTGTAAAGAATGTAATAAAATGTAATATTTTACATCAGAACCTGGAATGTAAGATCTACGAATCAAGGTAAGCTGGATGTGGTCAAACATGAGATGGCAAAATTGAACATAGACATCTTGGGAGTCAGTGAATTAAAATGGACAGGAGTGGGTGATGACCACTTTATTTACCTCTGTGGACAAGAATCCCTTAGAAGAAATGAAAATATCACAGTAATCCAAATCTATGCCCTAACCACTGATGCCGAAGAAGCTGAACTTGACCAGTTCTATGAAGGCCTACAACACCACCTAGAACTCACACCAAAAAAAGATGTCCTTTTCATCATAGGGGATTGGAATACTAAAGTAGGAAGTCGAAAGTTAACCAGAATAACAGGTAAGTTTGGCTTTAGAATAGAAAAATGAAGCAGGGCAAAAACTAACAGAATTTTGTAAAGAGAACAAGCTGATCATAGCAAATAACACTTTACCAGTACCCAAGAAGCGACTCTACACGTGGACATTACCAGATGGTCAATACCGAAATCAGATTGATTATATTCTTTGCAGCCAAAGATGGAGATGCTCTAAACAGTCAGTAAATACAAGACCTGGAGCTGACTATGGCTCAGATCATGAGCTTCTTATTGAAAAATTTAGGTTAAAATTGAAGATTGTAGGGAAAACCACCAGGCCATTCAGGTATGACCTCAGTGATATCCCTTATGAATATACAGTGGAGAATAGGATGAGAATACAGTGAGGAATAGATTTAAGGGATGAGATCTGGTAGACAGAGTGCCTGAAGAATACAGTGAGGAATAGGTTTAAGGAATGAGATCTAGTAGACAGAGTGCCTGAAGAACTATGGGCAGAGTTGTGTTACATCGTACAAGAGGTGGCTACTAAAACCATCCCAAAGAAACAAATGCAAGAAGCAAAGTGACTGTCTGATGAGACTTTACAAATAGCTGAGGAAAGAAGGAAAGCGAAAGGCAAAGGAGAAAGGGAAGGATGTACCAAACTGAATGCAGATTTCGAGAGAATAGCAAGGAGAAATAAGAAGGCCTTCTTAAATGAACAGTGCAAAGAAATAGAGGAAAACAATAGACTGAGAAAGACTAGAGAGCTCTTCAAGAAAATTAGAGATATCCAGGGAAGGTTTCATGCAAAGAT
>JANHZU010009569.1:70832-84951 GCA_032468055.1 Acrochordus granulatus | reverse complement strand
AACCCCACCCAAAACCCCACCCCGTTCTCAAAAAAGGCAGTTGGACTTTTATTTTTTGGTATAATTCTTATGAAAACGTTTTGCTTCCTCCCAGAGAGAATTCTCAATTCAAAATCAAATGGTGAGAGATGGCAGGAATTTATAACTTTCTCAAATAGTTGGCTACAAGACAATAAAAAAGCTTAGACAATAAAAAAAGGCTTAGAGATATTAGGTGGGGGTTAATCTGTCCCCTCAGGGTCAATTGGATACACATGTGAATAGGGTGATAAATGTCTTGGGAGGTGTGCCAGAGCTGTATTGTAAACAAGAGATAATAGGTGTCTAATTCCATACCCTCTATTTAGAGAGGACCGTAGGGCATTTACATAGATGGACTTTTTGATAGCCCTTGCAAACCGATTTTCTTCTCTGTCCAGGATTTGAAATTTGCAGTCATCAAAGGAATGGCCCTCGTTCTTAAGATGCAAATGGACTAGAAAAGCATTTGATCTTCTACGTTGCTGCATATGTTTATAGAGAGATTGCTTGGTTTCTCCATTGTAAAAGTTTTAGCAAGTTTTACTCTTCAGAAAATTAGGGAGGGTCTCTTCTGAGATGCTTTCTCCCCTCCTATATCTCCTTTGGAATTAAATTTCATTTATCAGACCATTCTCTAGACTGCAGCTCTTCCTTCTGTCATCCAAGGCCACTCTCGGAGCCCATTACAATACTTGAAATAGTGAATGCCCTACCTCAGCTCTTCTGAAATTTAGAGCTAGCCTGTCCAGCTAGATGTTGAGTAAATATGTATGGGTACAAAAAGTGGAATTTATTTACATCTGTCTTATATGTTTCTGCATAGAAAACAACAACAAAACAAAACCACCAAAACCTGGAGGTATCATAAAGATCCTTTTTATTACTCTCAATGGAACATGAAGAAATCAACAATACACCAGTCATCCAGGACTCTACGAATTGCAGGATCTTACTCACATGGAAGCCAGTGCAAATAAAAAATAAATGTACAATAGTTTTATTTTTCTGCAGGGAAAAAAAAACAGAAGAAAGGCTTCTAACCTGGCAACAAGTGATGCAGGAGGCTGATTTTTGGCTCGTCAAGCAAACAGTGGAAACCAGTCTATGACTTCAGTGAAGAAGTGTTCAGTTCTAAATTATTTGCAGCTAAAAGGCAGGCTTACAATGTCAGTTACCAAAGGATGTACAACTAGTAATTTAAATTTACTCAACTTATTCTGGCCACAAGGGGAACTCTAAGGGATGGGGGGTGGTAGGAGGTATAGCCAAACAGTTATCAGAATGCAACCTTCCACTCTTTTGAAATTAGTCAAGCTGTTTGTGTGCAGAAGCTAAACTGAAATACAACCAAGTTTACTATCCCAAATGCTGGCATATTCATTCATCACCTTTTCTTGCAGCATCCATACTAATAATAATTTCACTTCTCTGAGTATCAGTCCTTAAACTAACAAAATAATATTGTCTTAGCACTTGCAGGAAATCCAGATTTTTCAAAAGTTAAGCAAGAGCCAGTTTGGACTAGTGATTTAAAGCTGAGTTCTAATCCTGCTCTGGCATGAAAGCTGGCTGGATGACTTTGGACCAATCACCAAGAGACAGTGAGTTCTAGTCTTGCCTTAGACATGAAAAAAAAGCTGGGTGACTTTGGGCCAATCATTCTCTTTCAACCCCATCCACCCCACAGGGTTGTTATTGTGGGGGAAATAGGAGGGGGAAGAGGTATTAGATATGTTTGCTGCCTTGGGTTATTTATAAAATCAGGATTAAAAAAATGAAAGAAAACAGTATGTGTGAAACTCCCTTTTGCTAAGATTCAAAAACTCAGTTAAGGACTATGTATATACTGTGAATAGAGTATATACATAGAGTTGGCTTGGAAGGGATACAAATCTCCATTCTCACACAGTGGGGGTGTATTACGATCTAAGAAGACTGATTGGTTGAGATGCTGCTGCAATTGTCATAAAAATATAATTTTTGTAAAAGCACTGGTAAATCATTGCAACAATGAATTTATTAAAAATAATCCATGCAAAATAAACAGCCAGCAAGCTTCTCAGAAGGATCTCAGTGGCTGAAAATATGTGCAAGTTGAAGAAAAAAAAAAGGAAGGCTGTTATGCATCTGTACAAAATTGATGGGAAAAATAGCTTATTTGAAAAATGAAATTATTCTCCATTCATTTGCTTGCAGAGATACACGTACTGTTGTATGTGATACCACAATGCATGTATAAGTCATCTGCGGGCTTTACACCAATGTGTATAGAACCCAAACTCATAACATGTGCCATCTTTTAATTAGCAGGCCATTTGCCCAGACCACTGTTATGTACCTCCCTGCTTTCCTTCAATGAATGAACAGCAACAATTTAAAATTACTTATGTTTTTTTAACCAAAAAGAATGAGTGACCCACAACAATTCCATTACTGTGCTTTCAAAAATCTCCATAATGCAGCTTCAATTGCTTTTGACATGGAAGCAACAAACTTGGATGGTGGGACATCACCTTCCCTTTTCACACACTTTTTAGGTCCTTACATACAAAGTTATTTGTAACCACTTTTATACAGCTGAAGAGTGAAGGAAGGAAGGAAGGAAGGAAGGCAGGCAGGCAGGCAGGCTGGGGAATGAGAAGCAAATACGCAATTCAGCAAATGATGTTTCCATGGAGAAAATGCTGAGACAGCACAAAAGGCCCAGATAAAGCTGTGCTTAACCCAGTGGTAGCCTTATTGTCACATATTCGCAAACACTGACAATCCAGCAATGCTCGGAAAGTAAGAGAAAAAAGGTCGTTGGCCATCTGTTGCTAGGGATGACATCACCCTTCCGTATCGTTGGCTTTTTCTATTTGATTGATTAATCAGGATGGCTGCTATAACAGACCCATTCAGCAGTCTCTCTGAATGGCTTACCATTGAGACCCGGAGCTCAAATGAGACAAGGATATTGGCCACAGTTGCTGTCCTTTGTGCTTTAAAGTAACTTGGACATGAATGCCTTCTGGAAGGCAAGCACTGTCTTAAATGAGGGTGGGAAGGAATGAGTTGAAGAAATAGGGGGAATAACGCATTCTACTAAGCCCCAAGGTGATTCATCAGGTTCAGTCTCAGTGGGGTTACGAATCCGGTCATTCTTTATGGTTAGGGTGTGGTATATTGAAACCAAGTATGGAGTATTCAAACCATCACAGTTAAGCAAACTATGGCTGAGTGAGATGTGTGAACCTTAGTTATTGTCAGTGGTTATATGGAGATGAGGGCTTTTTATGTTAGGGTCTTTTTTGATGAAAAAAGAACTGAACTAAGAAGGCTGGTTATTCAGGGGCTTGACTTCCTACTTGTATGTTCCATACATCAAAATACAAACTCTTCCCTAGATAAATTTGTATCCTCAATACAAAAATAAGGAATCAGCTAGAACTTAGAGGTAAACTTTGTAGAACTCAGCTTGGGAGGGAAAATAAATTTAAGAAAGTAATAAAGGATATTTCAGTTAGAATAATCATCTTTTTTTCTGATAACAAAGGAACTGTTCTTCCTTTGCTTAAGAGACAGTGACTAATGCATGGTTAAATGGGGCTTAAATGCATGGTTTTCCAATCCTTGTCTACTCTCTTATCTGCTATATCCACCAGTTTAGGATTAGTTATCCTGATTCGTAACACTGTGGGTTTTCATAGTGACTTTTTCAGCAGAGCAAATTAATCTATGCACACATATGTCCCTGCGTGAAAGAACTCTATAAGACTACTAGATTATGAGATCTATAAAACCAGCTTTACCTTATGCCAAGCATCAAATTCTAAGGGAAATTGTATACATGTAGAATCTCAAAGAACGTGTTGTTTTTCTTTTCAAAATGTAGGAAAGCTAAAGTGTTTTTACAATTCCCACTATAATGCTGAGCTTTACTGGCTAGCTGGATAAAAAAAATGGCAGAAGCAGTTTGGCACAATAAAAGCATTAAAAAACCAGACAGATGAAATGTAACATAACAAATTTCTCAGAAAATCTGCAAACCTATCTGCAAATAGACCAGAACACACTTGGGTTGGATGATTTATCTACCTTCTACTTCAGTTAAAGAGCAGGGGGAAAGAAGAAAAAGCAATAGTCCATATTAATTTGGCAAGTAGACTGATTTAGTCCATATGATTTTTAATCATGGCTGGTATGTTCATGAAAAAACAAGCATACTAGTTTTAATTAAGCTTGCAAGATATTTTCAGGTGTAGAATGACATAAAATGAAATCACAATTTTAATTTCTTTTTTCAATACTTCTTACAAGATATTATTTTGCAAGATATTGTCAGCTTCCTTCCCACTTTGGACGGTTGCCCTCCAATAGGTTGGAAAGAAGAATAAGTAGAACCAAGTTTCAAATTCACGTATCCTGAAATAGAACAGATCTCTAACAACTATATCTAACAACTGAAACAGTCGTATTCTCCATAATGCCTTGCCCTATTTATCAACCCTAAATTATACAGATTTTTTAAATGAAAAAAGAGAAATAGTCAAAGACCAGGTAAGTTTGGAAAAGTTAGAAAGTAGACTTGGAAATATTATAATAATTGCATTTTTTAAAAAGTAAACAGAGCTGGATTACATTAGCCTAAATGCACAAGAAAAGCAAAACTAACAAAGCAAAAAAGGACAGTTGTTCTGACAACTATATATCAAAGTCTTCAGATATAATAAATCAATTCCTCCTCCCCAATTGCCCAATGTGAAACATATCTGAAAGAACTGGAAAATTCTTTTTTGTGTCATCTTGCAGATTGAGAATAGCACATGTCACCCCTTTTCCAATAATAGGTCCTGGTATATAATGCTCATATGTTGTAATACATTAACAGCAAACTTTGAGGATTTTACAAATCAGAAGCAAATTGCTACTGATTTTTTATGAAGGAGGAGAGAGGAATGTTATTATTTAAGATTCAGAAATGCAAACGGAAAAAGGAAATGGAAAAAAAATGGCCCTTAGAATTTCAAGACAGTGGTTGTATCTTGGGAGGACGCACTAGCTATACAAAACAGTTATTTTTTAGATAAGACAACTCAACGAGCTGGGATGGGGAAAAGCTTTGGAGATCTTGAGAGATCTGGGTCATAGGAAGATTACTGATTTCACTGCCATCAGTTGTGTGATGGCCAACAATTTAGGAGCCTCGAGAAATTTATGAAAAATTGGGTTATGAAGAGCTACAAATTTTGGTAACTGGAAATTTCTCCTCAATCAGAGACAGTGTATCTTAAATACAGTTTATGTTCCCATACAACAATGAAAGATATGATTCTTTCCTGAATAATCCAGCTTGACAACTGAATGACATAGACTTATGAACCAATGAACTTGGGACTCAGCCAGGCAGGAATAACATTTTCCAGGACACTTGTTTAGCCATTTTAGTCAAATGTTTTCCAATAAAACATTTTCTTTTGGGATATGGTGGCCTAGAGGTTATGATGATAGGCTTGTCGGTTGGAAGGTCAGCAGCCTGGGTTCGAGACCCAGACGCTGCATAACAGGGTGAGCTCCCATTATTCACTCCAGCTCTTGCCAACCTAGCAGTTCAGAAGCATGCAAAATGCAAATAGATAAATAGGTACCGCTTAAATTGGTGGGAAGGTAACAGCCTTCCATGTGCCTCAACGTCTAGTCATGCTAGCCATATGGCCATGTAAGCATCTTCGGACAATGTTGGCTCTTTGGCTATGAAATGAAAATGAGTATTACCCCCTAGAGTTGGACACAACTAAAAGGGGAAACCTTTACCATCTTTACCTTTTTTCCAATAATGCCACCTTCTATATATGTGGACTTCAATTCCCAGAATTCTCCAGTCAGGGTGATCATTATTGAGAACTGGGAGAGTTGAAGTGAAGATATCTGGAAACTTCCAAAATTAAGGAACAGATTTTGTCCTCAGTCAGATTTTTTCTTCCTTTTTATTTGTCCCTTAACTGTAACTTGACATTCTGGGGACCTTGAGTAAATTTAATCTTCACTGGGTTGCATGAGGGTTGGTTTGATTTCAAAGACAGTCTCAAATACAACACAGGATCTTCTAACAGACTGCCGGATTGTTTGATATTAAGATATCTGATACACCTTTGTGCCGAGGTTAATAAAAGTTTTCTTCAAAGAGTTTTACTGATTGCCATTAAACAGATTTCTAAGAAATGTAATTAACCAAATATTTTGAAGTTCTGCCTACCATTTGGATAAATGACCAAAGTAGGATTTAGTCTACAAAACAGGACTGAACAGCCTATATTTATGGATATTTTGGACTACATTTTCATTCCTTTGGCAATCTTGGCTAATAGCAACCAGATTGTGAAGCCCTAAAGCCCAGAAGAGATCAGATATAATCATTTAGGTTAAGCACTAAGCAAACTGTCTAAAAACAAATGAGATTGGAACCTCAGATTAAAGGTTATTCTTTTTAAATTTGTGCAATTTTTTGCTAATAAACAAGTCCAGGTAACAGGAATTCTTTCACTTTCTCCCTGAGTTTGTCAACATTCTCAAACCGAACTTATGACCATCCTCTTTAAGATTCAATGGAGGGCTGTCCTACACAGAAAAATTAGCAAATATCCTTTTCATTTCTGACAAAAACAAAAGAAAACAAAACACACATACTGGCCCTTGGGACATAGTGAGAAAAAAATGTGTGCATATGTGTATGCTTAAAAGTGCAAAAGGCCTCCCACCCCATGACACTGAGATTATTCCTTTACTGAAGCCCAAAGTATTGGCACATCAAATGTCAACACCAAAACATTGTAGAAAAAAATAATTACAGACACTGTTAGTGTTGTAAGCTGATAAGAACCAGATGGTCTTTTGTATTTATAGTTTGCTTTGTGCATACAAATGTGTTGGGGATCTAATTAGCCTTCTCTAAAACTCAAACTGGGTAATTACTATCATTATCTCCTTTTCAAATAAATCTGAAGTCTAAACTGCAATTAAGTTTTTAAAAAATATTTTATTTTACAATTTAAGAATTCTTCACTGGAATCTTCTTCAGGGGAAAAAATCTGATTAGAAGAGAACTTCAACTTAATTTTAAAAAAGATGGGGAAGAAGATAGAAACAATAATTCAACAAAAAAGAAACAGCATGTCATGTTAAAATGATTTCCATACAAGCACGGAGCCCATACAAGACTAACCCTTGTTCCCAAAATAATGCCTAATGGTGTCAACTTTCACCTTACAGTTCCGTAAAAAACAGATTTAAAAGCAATGCCTATTAACCAATAATCATCAGATTATTTTCTAGAGGATAGCTGATAAGTCTGTGACAGTGTGGAATCATATTAACTATTTTAAAAAAATAGGATAACAAGCAAGAGTTAATATACAAAAAGCTAAATTTGGCCTCTTCATTAAATACTCTTCTATGCAACTTATTTAAACTAGCCTTTCCCAACCTGGTGCTCTCAGATGTGCTGAGATTGCAATTTATAGAATTCCCATCCACAGAAATCTTGGAAATGCTTATGTTCTAGAAGTTATGTTTCTAATATATTAGGAGGGTATCAGGTAGGAGAGGCCAATGTAACTAAAGAGGACTACGCAGACTTTGCAACTAAACATATTTTTGATTATGTTTAGCACTCTATGTTGTTCTACAGCTAGAAGTAAATGAATTACAATTAGCGTCATCCTAAAATAAATGCTTCATTTTAGAAAAACTTACTAGATGGTATTTGGTGTGACAAACCTGAGTACAGATAGGCTTTAAACTGAATCCTGTGGAGCATGGACCACCTTCCCTTATCAAAAAAAGCACCCTGGAATCAAACTGAATTAAGAAGCAATAGAATATTTGTAATTCAGGGTTGAACTGTGGAGTCCTTGGTGCTCTTTGAGCTTCCTTGTTTTCTTGCAAATGTTTTACTACCCAACCAGGTAACATCTTCACTGAAGATGTTGGGTAGTGAGACGTCTGCAAGCAAACAACCAATTAAGGACTTCAGATAGACTTGTACTCTATAGAGACAACTGGAAATATTGCTGAAGCGAAGCCACTTAACCTCAATGAAAATTCAAATACAGCATCAGCGCAAAACTTCATAGCCATTCTCTCAGGACATGGGGAAGAAATCAGGTGAGGTCAAAACTGAATACTAAAAATAAAATTCCGATTTAATAGATATAAAAAATGTTTGGTGGAATGAGTCCCATGATTTTAACCCAAATCCAAATTTCATTTGATCTTAGCTGAGAAATTGCAACATTTTGGGAATGTGATGGCTCTGCTGATTTCCACTCCACTCAAGTAGACCAGAATGGAAAGATTCAATAATTGGCTACACTATTAAAATATTTGTTTTCTTGGACCTGGTTCTAAACTATCCACAAGAGGGGCTGTTGGCAAGAGATGGTTTACAGCAGCAAAGATGATTAAAAAATGTGTTGGCATGCACAGTTGTGATCCCTTTAAACTGAATTGTTGACATCATCTTTATTTACAGCCAAAATAGCAAATTTAAACACCAAAAAGCCAAAACGTCTCCATTCCTATTTGAGTAACTTTTCTCTTGCCAGAAAGTATGTATGGTAACTCCCACAGGATCTTAGCTTTGTTATTCTCCATGACTTTCTGTGGAATCTCCCATCTGGATTTGGACAGTCTAAACCATACTGTGCCAGGTTCAGAAAAGAGCAAGAAGGAAGATCAAGAGGGGAGAAATTAAACTCCAGGAAGAAAAATAGAAGGATTTGTATATATTTAACTATGTCAGCCCTTGAAAATAGGCCAGAAGAAGAAACACAGCAGGGATTCCAGCACTGATTTTCATTGAAATAAAGTAGAGTAATAGAATCTTGAAAGCCTATATCCCATCTTATAGTAAACCAAATCAATGGACTTATCTTGAGTGTTTTACTCATGCTTTCCTTTTTTTTCAGGACTGTGTAATCTTTTGAATGTCTCCCCTTAACACTTGTGCCTTCTACCCCTATTGCCAAGATTTGCCCTACTTTCCTTCACAAACCTTGAGAAGATTGAAGAGGTATATGATTGTACTCCTAAATGAAAGGAGATTGCATCTTCTCAGACTCTAAGACATGGAATAACAAACATAATCATAGCAGAACAGACTTCTAATATTTATTAGAAAAATATTCCTAACAGATCAACTGGATACAAAATCCTGTTACCCAGAGAAATGGTGGGTTCTCTTAATTGGATAAATTCAAACAGAGGTTGGAGAACTATCAGTTCAGAATGCTTCCACTCTGATTAATGCATTGAACAGTGGGTTGGACTCAATAGCCTTTATACTCCCTCTATCTCTAGCAATCTACGATTATTGGGGTAGGACCTAACTTTTGATACATCTAAAGACCTTGACTTTATGTAAACCTTCTTTTTGTCCCATAAATCCAAATATGGTTGTAATAGCTCAGGATAAATTACCACACTACGTATACAAACAGATTTATCTGTTGTCATGCTACATCCTTAATTCCCCAAATCTAAGGAAATCCAAATAAATGGAGAACCTTTAGGGAAAGATGAAATATTATAAGAAAGTGATTAATCATCAATCCAACTAAAATGGAAGTATCATGGTTCCATCTTTGCAACAGATTCAGCAAGCAGAGACCTTAATGTACAATTTAGGAGAAATCAACTCAAACACAACATGCATCTTAAATATCTTGGGGTCACTTTGATAGGATACTCTCCTATAAAGAACATTTGATAAAGACTGCTGCTAAATTGAGAAGTAGAAATAGTATCCTGCACAAACTGTGCAGTACTAGCTGGGACTCGGCAACAGACATGCTGCAAATATCTGCATTCAGCTTAGTTAATTGAGCAGTTGAGTATATATGAATAGGATCGATGCAGAACTGCATGAATCAATGTGCACTGTTAGTGGGAAAAATTACTCTACCCTATAAATTGGCTGCCTGTTTTGAGTTATAAAAAGTTATAAATATAAGACCAAAAATGCTCTCTTTCAATAACATCTGAAGAGTATTGATAATCCCCAGCTGCCAGTACTGAAAGATGTAGCCTGCCTGGAGTGAAACAGGATGAGCTGTAGACACTTAGACATCTATACTGCTAAAGTACTTGCAGACAATGATTTTAACATTCACAATATGTGGAAACAATATTGGGTAAAAAACTGCCCCCCCCACAATGTTGAAGCTTACCCTGTATTTTGGAAAAACCACCTGGATTCGACCAGCCCTGTGCAATATGGACAACATTGAACCGAATTCGCTCTGGACACAGCAGATGTGCAGATGCCCTCTATAAGTGGGGCAAAATATCATCACTGAATTGTAACTGCGAAACCAAAAAGCAAACTATTCAACATGTAGTGACAGTATCAAAGCAGAGCCTACAGTGGAGACTTCTCTGATTTCTTGGCTGTGACAAACAAAGCAAAAAATTGTATCTGCAATCAAGATATATGTTTGTAATATTTTCGATTTTACATTTTATACATATATTTGTATTTTTATCCTTCTAGCTTTTTATTAATATGTGATGTGAATGTGCCATACAATAAATAAATATCATCCAATCCATCTGGATTTTAATTCACAAGGTACTGAGAACTGTTTTTCCATCTAACTTAAAAATTGGCATGCTGCCACATTGTAAATTATTCTACAGTATGCTCAAAGTAGTAATTGCCTATGAGATAAGGAGCCGCTGGTAATTTCTTTTAATGAGATAAGAAACAGCACTCATTCTAATTAACTTTTAAATCCATCCCAATAGGTAATATGCATCCCACAAAGGGGGTATGAAAGTATAGAGAGGTAAATAATTAAGCAAATCACATCAGTCCTCTTGGTTTTAGGCCTTTAATGTGGAATATCACATGACCAAACTTACCATATGAAAGCACCATAGTGAACTCAATTAATGGAAAAATTAATCAGAATCTGTCCAAAACTTAAATAAATAGAGGTGACAAAATTAGAAATTCATTTTTCCTGTTCTAAAAAAAGGAGATATATTTCTAAGCAGTGTATGCTTTGCTTTCAAAAATTGTGATTTGTGTTTCTCTCAACACAAAAACAATAAGAAACCCCCACTGTCTCAGTGGCACCTAGGGGAGTTAAATTCTGCAAGGTGGCAGGTGTGCTGGCACAATTAAAGCTCTGTCTCTTCTGTACATGCACAGCCATCTTGCAGATTTTGACCCCACCAATCCCTGTCAGAAATCACGCACAGTCTTAAATCAAGCAACTGTATACCAAAACTATGCATCTGTAGTTAATTTCATTACAGGTAGCCCTTGTTTAGAAACCACAAGAAATTGGCAGCTTTGTCATTAAGCGAAGCGATGCTTAAGTGGGAAATAACATGACTGCAACTGTGTTTTCCTTTTCCCTGCTCTCCTGCCCTTCAGAATGCTTACCCTGGTGCTGGGATAAGTAGCAGGAAGGAAATTAAAGTTTGTATTTATATTCAATGGAGAGGAAAGGATTGCAAGAGAGGAAACAGACACATAATGGAGAATACACATTGAAAACAATTGTAATCCCTTATTTTGCAATCTCTCCATCCTATGAGTGGGGAAATAAAAAAAACCCCAGCATTCTCTGTAGGCAATCCCTTCCATAGCTGACCCTGTTTTTGCCCCCCCCCACAAAGAGTGGTGACATTGGAGAGGAAGAGATTACGGAAGAGAAAGCAGGCACATAATGAGGAATGTACTGTGCTGTTTGCATATTGTGCTCAGCCCTGTCAGCACCACTACATTGCTTTTGGTGTGTATTCCCCATTGTGTGCCTACTTACTCTCTTACAACCCCTTCCTCTGCAATCTCTCTACTCTGCAAAGGAGGAAAAACAACATATCAGGCATATCAGAATGTGTACTGACTGCCATGAGATGCTGCTAAGGTCATAACTATCAGCATTGATCACAAAGTTACATATAACTCTGAATAGTTGCTGAATGAGTCAGTTGGTATGTGAGGGCTACTTGTAAGCTAATTTAATAAAAGAAAAGATATGCAGTAGTACGTTAAAGTTGGAATCTTGTATTCTCCTACTTGGGAGTAAACCCAATAAAATTAAAATGGCATTACTTCAGAATTGCAATTTTACTTGAAAAATCCCACTGAAATTAAAAAAAATCACATGCAAAATAATTGAGGAGAAACGAATGAGGATATTAGCGCAAGGAGACCCACATTCTACTTACTGTTCTAAATAATTCTACCACTTTCTATTATCAACAACACAAACACATATACTTCTCTGGGAACTACTGTATATGAGTCAGAAACCAGTTTTAAACTTAAAAAACAAAATATGCAAGTGAAATCTTATGGAATGTTGCCTTTACAAATGTGTTCCGATCCAGAACGAACCCAGGAGCATTATAACCTAAATCTCAGATTGAGCATATGAAACCAGCTCCTACTGTTTGGCTCAGGCTAGAGCCATGTAAACAACAGTAAGTTTCATTTCATTTCTACTTCCTTCCCATGCACTATTCAGTTCAACAAAGCCATGACAGGGAAGCCTAGAAAATTACCCCCATGTTCCTAAATGCATCCAAATTAAGCAAATCTGGAAATCTGGAATGTTTCAAATTAAATAAAGCACACTCCCGCCTATTTTCTTCTTGGAAGTTATGGGTCCACCGCTCTCAAAGAAGCATATGATGACAAATAATGTTGTTTTAGTTTCTTTTCATTGAAGAAATAGAATAACCTGCCCCTAATCTAGTACCTTCCAGCTGGGTTGGATTGTAATTGTATTGCATAACATATTAATCATACAAAAAATTAATGGTGGGATCTTTTTAGTTGCTTTGAAAATCAGCATTCCTGACCTTCCTAAAACATTGTGGCTTGCAGATAAACCACAGAAAATGCTTGGCCACATCCAACAATACCCCTCCCTTCCTCACTCCAGGGAGATAAATACATGTTTGGTTTACATATACAGAGATTGTGTAGCAAATCCTCAATTAAGAAAACACAGCATGTCAAAATTCAGCATCAATCCACTCCTTGTTTAGCTACAAGAAGATGCTTTGTTTCAATTAAAAGCAACAACAATGAATTTTCAATAGAGAGCAAGTGGCACATTGAACACACACACAGAAATTTGATTACTGGGATGACTAGATGAGAAAGCTCGACCCTTTTTCTGTTTTCTGGAAAGAGACCATGGAGAAGTGCAGCTCTCATTTCACAAGGACAAAGACAATTTACCATTATATGACAGCAAAACCAGATCTGTGACAAGTGACTATTCGATAAGAAATTGCAAATCCTAGACGTTCAAGTAAGTATATTTATATGGTAATATGGCCTTTAAAATGGTTTTGATTGTACTATGGCACAAAAGCTCTCCCCATCAACCAAAGTGGCCTTCAGTCTCCATTGTGACATAAGCTCTCCATGTCATAATCATTTATTTATTTATTCATTCATTCATTCAATTTATATGCCACAGAAATCAATGACTCTCAATGGCTTACAATAAAACAATGGACAATAAAAACAAAATCCATAAAACCATTAAAACAAAAAACCCAACTGAACTGGGAGGAAAGGAGCTAAAAGATATAAAAACATACATGAGGGATGGAGGTGACGACTAATCTACCAACCACCTCCATTATGATGAGTCCCCATTAGAGCCCCATGCCAATTGGCAGAGCCAGGTCTTAAGGCCTTTTTGGAAGGCCATAAGGGTGGGGACAGACCTCACCTCCGAGGCAAAATGTTCCACAGGGAAGGAGCAACAACAGAAAAGGCTCTTCTCCTTGATCCCGCCAGCCTAAATCCCTTGGCTGACAGGATCTGGAGGAGGTCTCTTCTGCCAGATCTGGTGGGACGGGAGCTCCCCATTGGGGTGACACGGTTCCTCAGGTAACCTGGTCCCACACCATGAAGGGCTTCATAGATCAGGACCAACACCTTGAACTGCAGGTGATGTCCCTGCTTTTTAATATGCTGTCTAAGTTTGCCATAGCTTTCCTCCCTTTTAATTTCATGGCTGCAGTCAGCATCTGCAGTGATCTTGGAGCCCAAGAAGGTGAAATCTGCCACTGCTTCCATTTCTTC
>JANHZU010009569.1:43899-65368 GCA_032468055.1 Acrochordus granulatus | reverse complement strand
CTAAAGGAAATCAACCCTGATTGCTCATTGGAGGGACAGATACTGAAGCTGAAGCTCAAGTACTTTGGCCACATAATACAAAGAGAGGACTCACTGGAAAACTGTGATGCTGGGAAAGATTGAAGGGAAGAGGAGAAGGGGACGGCAGAGGATGAGATGGATAGATAGCATTGTAGCCATGGATTTGGGCGGACTCCGGAAGACAATACTGGACAGCGAGGCCTGGCCTGGTATGGTCCATGGGGTTGCAAAGAGTTGGACACGACTGAGTGACTGAAGAACCTACAGTTTTGATTAATTTTGGAAGTTCTTCCTTCCTTATTTAGAGCAAAATTGCAAAAAAAAAAATGGCAAAAATGTTCTCAAAAAAGGCAACTGGACTTTTATTATTTGATATAATAAGAAGATGTTCTGTCTCCCATCCAGGGGACTTTATCAATTCTAAGTGGGAGGAAGAGTGATGGCAAGAATTTATAAGTTTCTCACATGCAGTCTACAAGACACAAACAGAAAAATGTTCTCACATAGGAGACTAACAAGCTAAATGTGTCTCATCTTCCCAAACACCTACCAACTATTCTGATATGTACTGTGCCAACCATGAGGGGCAAAACTAGTCTCTATTGCTACTTTTATTACAGCTAGTCTTCTATGTGAGAATGATTTTTGGTTTGTGCCTTATAGTCTGCTATGTGATAAGCTTATAAATTCTTGCCATCTCTTTTCCTTCCACTTAAATATATATCTGTATCTATACATATTTTGCACTGTTCTATGCTGGTATTTGGCCATAACTAAGTTTTTAAGTTTCAAGCTGAAGGTGGAAAGAAAACTCTTCATCAAATTTTTCTACATTTCTGGAGAGAAAAGAGAAAATCTCCAATAATTTGTCAACACTCATGATAGGATGGTCTTGTCTGATGGTTTTCCTTAGGATATAATGGAATGCAGGAAGCTTGAGGTGCTACAAACTGGAAAAAAAGGACAAATCATATTTTTGAATAGAATGTTTTCATATCTCTATTCCAAGTATATTCAGATCATGTGTTGGTGAAGTCGTAGCAAAAACTCAAGTGACACAGGACAGAAAAGCTGAAGCACAAAGCTCCAATTTAGCTAATCACTACTGAACATTTATGGGAGGCTCAGAGGCTCTGCAGTTATAAATAATATCATGAAGCCATTATGAGTGTTGCTGTCAGTGGCTGCCTTTGATGGCCTTGTTTTAAAACGATGGAAATGATTTTGTCCTTTACTTTGTCAGTACTTTTCTAATGAGCAGACACAATGGTTACTCCTTCTGCCCTTTAATGCGGTCATTAAAGAGTCTTGCTAAGGGTGACTTGCAGAAGCTTGAATGTAACTTTTAACGGATCCAGGTATGTTATGCACCAATAGTCAGAAACAAAAAGAAATAAATGTGTAATGCATCTGAGTTCAGGAAGCAGGTACAATCACGGGTGATCATATTTATTCTAGTAGTTCTAGTAGTTAGTTACTACTATTCTAGTAGTTAAGGAATAAATCCATTTATTGGGTCCAATTTTGGTTATTATCCTCCAGTATTGCCTATTATGACTCACAGTGTGTAATTAAAATTAAGACTCTCGCTCTTTCTTTGTTCTCTGTGTTCTTCCAAAATAGAGATGCCAGGGCAATCTTCTCTGATCTGAAACCTGTTCAGTATAATGATTTTATTTTCAAGAATTCCCCAGTCAGTATGCCCATTGAAAAGGATTCTGGAAATTGACACCCACAACTATGGAAATAATCCAGGTGGGGGAGACCTGTATTAGTAATTACATGCATTTGCAAACAGGACATTTTGACCAACTTCCTCCCTCCCTCCCAGAGCTATTGAATAAGGGCTATTTACAAAATCAAAAAAATATATGGAAAACTAAATGGCTATAGGGATTTGAAATTCTGCCATTTGTTCCTGAAATTCTTGGTCTTCCACATATTTCTGTGTTAACCTATCCTATAATAGTGGATTTATTTTCTATCTTTATATTTTACACTTGCTAGATAAACTCTGAAGTTGGAATCCTATAAGCAATTATTTGGGAATAAGCCTCACTGAATCCAGTGAAATCTACTCTGAGAAATATACAAGAAATAAATAAATAAATATACAAGAAATATAAAAGTATATTCATATACTTTTCATTGATTTCTTTTAGCATGAGAAAATTCCTCCTCAGTATATTACTGAAACATGATGGAATGGACCAACAGGCTGTTTAAATACCTTTTTATGTCAAGTTGTAACTCTTAATTTCAAAGAACACAAGCCACTTTAATGCACATGCTTGGGAAAAGTACATAAGCAGCTTGAAGACTGCAAAAACCTTGCTATGTATAGATTCACATGAAGACATGTTCTTCGTCAACAAAAACATTGAAAGGAAATGTTGTAAATTGTGGAAAACATGCAGAGGTTGCCAAGTGCATCATCAGTAATGGATTTTTTTGAGAGGAAAAATTTTGCTTAGGAAGATAAAAATAAATTGAGCATTAGAATTCCTTCTTAACATTTATAACTTTTAACATACCCACTCTGGTCCAATGATGCCTGTTTTTTAGCATTTGTTAATTGCCTGGCTTTAATTAGCATCATGGCCCACAATTTTTGCTTCCGATAATATTCTTCTCAAGTGTTTATTTGACCTTGAATAGATTTTTTTTTATTGATGATGATACCCAGTGAGATACCAACCATTCACAGACAATAATTGCAACCATAACAAGAAAAAGAATGATTCCAAACTGGAGACTTTCACAAAGATTCAAGAGAGGTCTATAAAAAGATAAGGCAAAATAAATCATAACTGGATAATGACAGATAAATAAACCATTTAAACAGGGGACATTTCAAAACATGCAGTGTACAATTTTAACCACTTTCCCTTAGGACAAAGTCATTTATTTTTCAAGGTATGACATTTCAACAGCACAAAGACCAACAAATCTTTATCATCAATACACCAGCTCCTTATTTTTTTATATATGAGCCAGACTGGGAGAGAGAGAGATCTGACTAAAATTTGGGGAATTGGGGAAGGGATAAGGAAACTAACTTTTTTTGAAGAAGGTCTGAGAACCTAACCCAAAATGTTCCTCTAACTTGGGAACATCTTAGGAGGCTAGTATTAGAAACAGCTGCCAAATAAAAGGAAAACTGGTAATAAGTGGATTCATCTTTTAAGGAAACAACAAAAGAGAGAGTGTGTGACTTTCATTTTTCCCAATCTCAATATATTTCAAAAGAAAGACTTATCTCCAGCTGGGTGTAAAGCTATTTAAAGAATGTGAATTAATCTGATTCTTTCAGACTCATCTGTAGACTGAAATATAATTATTAACCTGATTTTTTTTGCAATCAATTTTTCTTCCAATTGTCACAAAATTTGGAGAAATGGAAGGAAGGAAGGAAGAAGAAATTGTGTTTTTGGTTCATGCATTAGTTCAACATTAGAAAATCGCATTGGCTTGTTTTCAACCATGTATCAAATTTTATCCCACTTCCAATGATTAATTCCTACGTGACTAATGAGACAGTAAGCCCTAGTAAATAATAATTTAGATTGTCATTGGAATAGTATCTTAGAAAATGGTCTGATCCAAAGTAGCAAAACAAATCCCTCTCAAATATATCACAAAAACTGTGTTTTGTGCATCTTTTCTTAATGCCTAAAGTTTCTGTCTTCACTTGAAATGCAATAGGAGAACTCTTGCTTCAGAGGAAAAGAAATATAGAAAATACAACATGTTAGCTACTTGATGTGCTGACTTTGGTATTTGCATGGAATTGATTTCCTGTATTTCTGAATCTGCACGACAAATTGTTTTTTAAATAGAAGCTGACAGAGATGTCAGTGACCCCAGTTAGCCTACATTTGCTGATGTCTAATGTTTAGGTGGAAAACAAAAACTAAGAAGAAAAAAGGTTTTTTGTTCCAGTTTCCCCAAAATGTAATGTATTTACAGAACACTACTATTAAGCTGTGTTGAGCAAAAAACATATAGGTAGTTCCCAATTTACCACTATTTGCTTAATGATGGTTCAAAGTTACACGATGGCCTCGGAAAAAGTCACTTATAACTTGTAGTTGCGCTTATGACCATCACAAACTGTCACACTATCCCATGGTCATGTGATTGCAATTTGGGTGTTTGGCAAGTGGCTCATATTTATGATTGGTCGCAGCATCCTGTGGTCACATGATAGAATTTTGCATTTTTTTGCCAGTTTTCAGCAAAAAAAAACACACATTGAAGAAGCTGGATTCACTTACCAACCAGCTGGTTTGCCTACTGACCTTGTGATTTGCTTAAGGACCACAATGACTTGCTTTACAACAATCATAAACATGGTCATAAAATTGGGTCCAAGCACATGATAATCAATGTTAATCACAATCAATTTTTCACAAATCAGTGTTAATCACAATCAATTTTTTAGGAAATTCCAGTCCCAATTATAGTTGTAGGTCAAGGACTACTTGAAATGTGATCACATCCAGTCTTAGGTGTCTACCTCAACTAATATGGACATCCTTGGATCCCTTTTCAGTTCTTTTGCTTGCATGACTGTGTATCTAGAGGGAACAGGCTTATATCTTCATCACCTTGAAGGAGACACAGCCACCAGAGCTGGCTTCAAGCGTTCTTCAGGTCTTGGACAAGGGATGTCTCCTTCACCACTGAAGCTACCGTCATGTTATTCCAGCAGCTTCCGCTCCTACCTGCTTTCTGACTGAGTTGGAATTAAAAGAAACTCAGGAACTTAGCCCAGAAAAGATGGATGGGAGAGCCAAGTCTGCCTCAATCCAAGGATGAGGTATGCATTTATCTTTCACCTAGTGGTGAAAGCTGATTCTAGGAACCAAAGAAGTATTTATATGTCTTGGGTTTGTCTTTATTACAATAATTTCTTTGCTGTTCGTTTCAACATATTTCCAGAAAGGAAAATTATGATGGATAACAATTCTATTTAATTTATATAACCATCCATCTCATGAAATGAGTGAGTCTGGGTGCTTACAACAGTTAAAATCAGCAATAAATAACTAAAAGTAATTATAATAATTAACAATAAAAACATCAACAACTATAAAAAATTAAGATAAAGTAAAAAATAGGTGAAAGGATGTTAACAAAAGTGGAGACACCTCACTAGCTTATCCATCCTCACTAGGTCCCTAGGCCTGCTGATACAAACAAATCTTAAGGGACCTTCAGAAGCTCAGAAGAGATGAGACCAATCTCACAAAAGGGGGAGAAGCTTCTACAGTGCAGGTGCCAGAATAGAAAAGGCCCAGCATCTAGGCCCACCAAATGTAGCTCTCTAGATGATAGAACCATAACATGCCCTCTCTGGTAGATCTGGTAGGATGAGCAGATGAAATTGGGTAGAAGCAGTGTTAGTCCTTCATCCAGAGATGACACTTTGAGATCCAATCAAGTCCAGTTCTTTATTGCTTACACCTAATAGACAGAATCTTTCCAGACTAAAGCTACACAGCCTTCTAACTTAATAGAAATACCCTGGGAGATTCTAGGGTATGGCTAACCTGAATCTTTTCTTCTCTCCCACATCCAGTTCAGAACTGTACAGCCTCTTGTCTTGGACCCCTCTCTGGAATGTGCTGCCTTCTCCCTGGGAAGTGGCAGTGCTACTGCTGAAACTTCCTCTCCCACTCCAGCTGCACATTCCAGGCAGTCGCTCCAATAACCCAGTCCCATACCATGAAGGTCTTTAAAGGTCAATATCAGCACCTTGAACTGGACCCAGAAAAAAATTGATAACCAATACAGCTTGTGAAGAACAGATGTAACTTGTGTTCTGCAATAAACATCCATAACTGTTTGCACCACTGCATTTTGCACCAGATGAAGTTTCCAGATACTCTTCAAGGGTAGCCTCATGTATCACATTGCAGTAGTCCAACCTAGAGGTGAACAGGGTATGACTGACCATAACTAATGCTCCTCAATCTAGGAACAGTACAACTGGGACACAATATGAAATTGTGCAAAGGCCCTCCTAGCCACAACTGCCATCTGCTCAACAAACAGGAGTTGTGAATTTACAACTTACCAGATTGTGCACAGGGACAATTTGGACAGTGCAAAACCCCATCCAGTACCAAAGATGGTAAAGCCCCACAACTGGAAAGCCTCAAAACCCAAAGCCACTCAGTCTTGGCAGTGTTCAACTGAAGCCCTTTGTTCCCTATCCAGACCATCATAACTTCCAGACACCAGGATAAGATGTCCACAGCATCACTTAATTTGCCAGGAGCAGAGATGTACAATGCAGATGTAATAGTAATATTACTGCTAATAAATTAATACACAAACCATCAACACGATAGTAAGAACAGAAGAGTCAGGTTAAAAAGAAACAGAGGGCTGATATTGAAGGAATTTCCTTTTTTTTAAACCTGCTCTGCATAAGGATCATTTGGGGAGGGTGGTAGAGATAGACAATGAGGGTATAAATCCCTCTCCCTGTCCTAATTCATATGAAGAGTATTTATTGTATGTATTCTAGAGAGTAGTAGATTAATCTTCATTTTTTTCTCCATCATTTGCATTATATCATCATTACCACAAATATATAGTATTTATATTATAAGAAGTATTTATATTAGTATTTATTATATCATCATCATGATTTGCATACCTTCCCACATGGCACTGATTAAAATGTACAGTCTTGTCTCTACTATGTAAACATCTTTGCCCATCTCCGTTGAATCATTTTTGCTTTGATAATATTTAACACACTTCTCACGTTAGCATCGTGATGAATAGTCAAGCAATTTTCTTCCCTCACTGATAGCCCATTTTGTCATCTAAGCTGCTTGAACTCTACACGATCAGGGGTGGAAACAGCAATACCAATCTTGCATTTGAAGTGTGGCTTTGGCAAGTATGCCACATGTATGCTGCGAAGGAAGAAATGTCCAGAACTGGTAATTCACAATTGACAAACAATGAAAGATAAGGTTTGTATAGGATTTTTCTCTCTTTAGGGGAGGGATCAGTTGACAAGGGTATGCTATCTGATGACTTTCAGTGTGATGTCTTTATTATTTTTAAATAAAAAATATCATTATTATTTAAATAATAATATTATTTATTATACATAAATTATTTATTATTTTTATTATTTTTTAATGTCTTTATTATTTTTTCTGGATTATGGCACCACAAAGTTTGAGAACACCTGTGAAAATCATCTTTTTTTTTATAGGAATGAAAAATGCTTTATACTCTTTGGTCATCTATTTTGGGAAGGATTTACCAGAAGACTGTGATCCCACTAGGAACCATTAAATGGTAGTAAGAGCGAACGGGTAAACTTTTTAAATATCTGAATACATTTTTCATCTAAATATTCAAAAGTGAACAATATATCCTTCATTTTTGCTGTTTTAATTATAATATGGTATTGAGTAGTCTGATTGGACATTACTCTGACCATGCCCAATTTTACAGTCTTCTTTGCAGCGGTGATTAAGTGAATGCCATGGTCATTAAACAATCTTATGTCCAGGGTGTTTTTTCCTGGAAAAAAGTAATAAATTGTTATCTTATGTCCAAAGAACACCGCAAAAGGCCATAAATGTGGATCAGTTGTTGAATGCCTAAAATGTGGCCATGTAACTGGGGGGCAGGCAGCAGCTGTCAGAACTTCTAATCTGGGTTTGTTGTAATTTTGAATGGTCTCTAAGCAGCCAATTGTAAATCTAGGATTACCCACAGTGACTGAAATGGCACCTGGCTGCAGGAATCAGGCAGCTGAAATTTCTCTGGAGTTAATGAGAGATCATGAGATTCCCACATGTGCTCCACACAGCTGGTTTTTTGTCAGCGAATGGCAAGAACTGCATTTTTGTGGTCAGCTTGCAACTGGTGGAGAGCCATGAGATTCTATCAAGTTTATAGTCACTAAGGTTGCCTATATGAACTCTAAGGAGGACTGGCTTATCTCTTCATCACTTTGGATTTTATCTTTTATTCTGTTTTTTTTTTTAAATATTAAGAACCTTGAGGCTGGCAAGTGTTATTGAAAGAGAGAGAGAGAAAAAAACTCTGTTTACACTTTGAGCTGAAAACTCAATAGATATTAGACATTAGAGGGCACCAGATGGTTATTTTCAAACCAACATCTGACCCATGGTAACAGGAGGTTTTTGAACTATTTAACTCTTTACTAGTGTCTGCTATTAAAATTGCAGAGATATTGAAACTGATTTACAGGTGGAATTAAAATTATAGTTTACAAGAAAGTGATGGAAATAATGGATTTACAAATGAAAGATGATGAATCAAAAATTGAAAAAGACATACAAATAATAAACCAGATGAGTGACTTGAATTATTTCCTTTTTACAAAAGGTTTGCTGGAGCTGTTACACTGAAAGTACAAAGATGAAGGAAAGAATTTCAAAAGAAGAGGAGAATATGAGAAGGCCAATGATAGGACTTTTTTGGAGGATTTTAAAGAATGCAGAAAGAAAAAAGAATACAAAATTGATTTGTTTGATCAAGGTTAAAATAATAGATTGTTAATCTGAGGAATGCTCAACGGCTTCTTGATTAAGACTGGATGGCAATGGTTATTTCTGGTAACATTTTTTTTCAGTGGGACTGAATTTTGATTATTTCAAGAGGGGGGGATTAGTTTTAATGGAAAGGAAAGATTCAGATTGGGTATAATAGATACAAGTTGTAATGCTCATATAATTATTTCTGATAATTCTTACTAGATATTTGTTGTTTAATGGGGAGATATGAAGTTTCTGAGGTGGATTTACAGAAACTGGAGTGAGCCATGGAATTAAAGAGATGTTTGATTTTATTTTAAGAGATACTGATAAGTTCTTAGCGTTGATTACACTTGCTGGGAATGAAGGAGATGGCACCTTTTTCTGTTCTTTTACTTTCTTTTTTTCTGCACTTTTTTTTAAAAAATAAGTGTACAATATTTATTTTGTAGTTGTATTAAGTTTTATGTGCAAAATATAATCTTTAACAAAATTACTGAAAAAAGGGATCGTGTAAAAGGAGCCCCATGTTCTGCTTGGAGCTATCCAAGGTCCTGCAATGTCATTTCAATCTTCTCTGAGTATCTACGACTGATGGACTAAAAAAGGACTGATGGATGATTGAACGAATCATGATTGAACTGATGGATGATTGAACGCACGCAGGAAGGCACTTAATATACATACTGTTGACAGATGGTGGCACTAGTGACTCTGGTTGAGATAGAATCATAGGGCTCGAAGAAACCTTGAGGTCTTTTAATCCAACTCCTGCCCAAGGCAGGAGTCCTTACACTATCTTGGACAGATGGTTGTCCAATTTTTTTTTAATACCTCCAGCAATGGAGCACCCACAACTCTGGGCGACAAGCTGTCCGATTGCTTAATAGTTCTCACTGTCAAGAATTCCTTCATATTTCCAAGTTGGATCACCCTCTGACAAGTTTCCACCCACTGCTTCTTGTCCTGCCTTCAGGTATTAGGGAGAAGGCAGACTAGACTGAGAAATTTGAAAGGAAGCCAACGGCAAACCATTTCTCTATCGCTGCGAAGAAGGCAACATGCATGTGTTCACACAGCCAATTTTCCCTTTGTAGTGTTTATCAGCCTTGGCAGCTTTAAGATAGGTGGGCTTCAACTCTCAGAATTCCCTAACCAGCATGCCAAGCTTGCTAAGATTTCCTGATAAAAATCAATTTTACATATGAATTATTCCACACAGATATGTAACACTGGTTTCTCAGACAGACAGAGCAGAAGACTACTATATAAACACTCAGCTGCAATTTTCTCCCTTATTAGTGAAAAGACCTGTCTCCGCACGGAATCACAGTAAGGCTATTAGAAAGAATTATTTTTTTTCAAAAAAATACTGTCCTAATATGCATGGAGGAAATTGTCCAATTGTTCAAACTCTTGTAACCTTCTTTTCTTCTCAATAAATATTGTTAAAGAGAATTATGTGATCACCCTGCTTGGAAATAATCACTTTCTATGTTAAGTAACTGGCACTTTTCATCTCAGCCTCTACTTGATTATGCACAATCTTCCTCATCCTTTCTTCTTTATTTCTGCTATATAAAGATAATATTTCTGATTCATTTCATCTCAATCTGTGATTTATGGCTTCACTGGCAGAATGGCAAAAGAATTAACATGTAAATTTATCTGAAGTACCTATCTATTTTTCCATATAAAACGGTATCATGGATTCAGGTTTTCATATAAATATCAGTATTGCTTTTGTTGAAAAATTGGAGCTACAGGTATTCCTCAACTGGAACTGAGCCTGGAATTACAGTCATAAGTCATGTTGGTTGTTAAGTGGATCCATCATGTGGCCAACCCAATTTTATGACATTTTGCAGTGGTTAAGCAAATGCAGCAGTTGTTAAGTGAAAGCAGCAGTTATTAAGTGAACCCATTGTTTGCAATGGATGTTCTTTGCTGGAAACCAGAAATAAATGCCAGTTTTGGCAAAAAAAAAGTTAATCCCAGTCACATGACTGCAGAATACTGCAAATGGCCGCAAATGCAGCTGGTTGTCATCCCCCCAGAATGTGATCACATGACTTTGGGGGGAAGGCACAGATGTTGGAATTTCTAATAAGGGTGGTAAGTGCCTTTTGGGAGAGTCCATCATAACTTCAAACAGTCACTAAGCAATTCGTTATTAATCAAGGACTACCTGTAACTAGTGGCTGTGGGAATAGTTTTGATTTTCCATGATGCCCAAAATAGTTCACAGGCCTCCAATATATCCCATTCTAGTATTTTTTCCTAACAAGACCTGGACTGCTAAAACCCTCTCAAATGCGCATCCTGATATTTGTGAGCTATTGTTCCCCTTTGATCAAAATGCACATTATTAATGCTTATGACATTACTGTTCGGGATGATTGTTTTTTATTTTGGCTATTGTTTTATTTTTTTAGGGGTGCAGCGGTCTAGTGGTTAAGATGCTGGGCTTGTTGACTGGAAGGTTGGTAGTTTAACACCCAACTCTATTGTGTGAGCTTCCATTACTTGCTCCAGCTCCTGCCAACCTAGCAATTCAAAAGCATGTGAAAATGCAAGTCGATAAATAGGTACCACCTTTGGTGGGAAGGGAGCAGCATTCCATGTGCTTCGGCATATAGCCATGACCAGCCACATGACCACAGAAGTGTTTCTGGACATCACTGGTGCCCTCGGCTGTGAATCAGAGATGAGCACCACCCTCTAGAGTCAGACATGACTGGACAGGGGAAATCCACCTTTACCTTTTCAAGTTTTATTTTATCTGTTGGGCAATGATGTCTCTTATTGTTTTGTGTACCATTCAGCTCTTTAAAGAGGAAGGGGCTCAGAGAAATAATCTTCATAATCATGTCCCTACATAGCGTGAGGATCGTGCTGTCGGGACAGATTAGGTTTGTGCCTGAAACACTGAAGCACAAAATTGTTTATCCCATGTAACACTGTTTACCTTCCCACTAAGGTGGAACCTCTTTATCTGCTTGCATTTTTCAGGTTTTTGAACTGCGAGGTTAGCAGGAGCTGGGACAAGGGGAACTCACCCCTTTACATGGTAGTACTTGGGTCTCGAACTCAAGCCACCGATCATCTTAACTGCTCAGCCATCGTGCCCTTTATGCAAACTTAGTCAAGCTTATAAATCCATATGCCATACAGTTCTAGAAAATTAGGCTGAGAAAACTGGATAAGCGTAACTTGATAATACAGTTCTTTAACCTTGAATGAAATATTTTAACCCCTAATATGCTCTTATAAACGGGCCAGAAGATACAAATGCAAACAAAATTTGAGCTATGAAGTCCTAGTGAGTGCACTTTACAACTAATTACTATTACATCAAAGTAAATCCTTTCTGCCTTTGGCTTAGCAGGTGTGACTCCCACTGTATATTATCAGAATCTGAAAAGAAGTATGTTTCCCCACCAACCATATAGATATCCAGAATTAAAGAACCTCATAATATGTACTGCTGAACTTTGAAGCTTTGTTCTACCCAGATTCCTAGTTTTTTTTAAAAATAACTTAAAAGTCTTTGAAGAACTTTAAAGACTTACAAAAGTAATTTCATTTTAATGGGCTTAAAGGAGCGGAAGAGAAGAATACACTTGGTGAGATGCTGTTTAATTTTTTTAAGTAACACAGTTGCAATCCTTATAGCTGCTTATTGAATGGTAAAATAGCGAAAAGTTATAATCTGTGTGTGACGCAAATATTTATTTAAAATGTAAATTTGCAGGTTCAGTATTGCAACTTGGATCTTCTTCATCATCTCAGCTCTTGATAAATTTCTTCTATAATGCAGATATATCCCTAACAGGAATCTAAGCACTCAACTGTAATGAAGAACACCCCTAGATCATCCTTCTCAGTTTGATGTCTTCTGTATGTGGTGGACAAGTTGATTCTCATGAGATGAGAGAGATCATTCTCTTCTGAGATTCTTCTTCTCTTCTTCTCACATTCTCATGAGATCCAATAAGAATTTTAGGAACTGAAGGGCATAAAAACACAAAAGGAATTCCCCAAAATTGTTTCTGCATGAAGACCCAATCCAATTTTCCCAACAGGAACCTCATTAGGCAATCTTGAACAGAATTTGAACATATCCTGAACCTAGCCAAATGGCACTTCTATGAAGACAATAGATGAGAACTTATATATGCTACTACAAGCAACTTAATAGTTTAATATTAATATTTAATAGTTTAAGGGTTTTTCCCACTATCATTCATTCATTCATTCATTCTCTCTCTCTCTCTATCCTACACATACATACTTTACTCCTGCAGTGTCTCATAATTGAGGAATCTTCTTTTTTAATAATCACCTCCATTCATTCAGTTCATCTGAACTGACACTTGCCACTGACCTTACATTAACTACCAGAAGACAAGTACTATATGGTTTATTTGTTAAATTTATATGCTGCCGAAATCCGAAGACTCTCGGTTTATGCAACTGAAAGCACTGCACAGGATATACACTATGTAAATATTGAGAAATTCTTCCCCTCTTCAAGTATAAGGAAGAAAGTTATAAAAATTTATGTCTGGACATAGAGATGTGACTGGAGGTTGAGTTGTGGCAACTGGACTTCTTTTCTTTTGATTTGAGACATTTCGCTGCTTATCCAAATAGCTTCTTCAGTCCAGTTGCCACAACTCAACCTCCAGACAATTCCACCTGGATGACTGAGGATCTTCATTGACGTATTCCATACATTTTGGGAAGAAACCCTGAAGTTGGTATGGAAATATGAAAAGGCAGCAAGAAAAGTGGCAGACTACAGAAACCATCTATGCTTCAACCTCCGATGCAGGCATCAGAGCCTCATCCACAGTCGAGAGTCACAGAACAGACAAGATCATACAGAAGGCACAGAGAACATGTGACATGATGCAACATCTACATCTCACCGCTAACAGCTGAAGTGGTGGACTATACATACCATTCTGAGGGAGACGAACTAAATTGGGTTCAACTTTTCTGAGGCCACCCCAGTTCTTTGGAATTCACTCCACGCCGAGTTGAATTCCTAACCTTAAATGGCCCTGAAAACATAGCTTTTTAATTTAAACCTTAATGGTTGGTTTTAATTGCCTTTGCTTTCAACAGTTTTAAATATGTTCACTTTTAATGCTGATTTTATGGCTTATTTTAAATTGCAGAAAGACTTTGGTGGTTGGCAGTCTAAGTTTGATAAATTAAAATAGAACTTCAAAAAAAATTTACACTTAAAAAAGCAACATTTTGAAAGCGATAGGCTCTTTTTGGCCAATAGCTGAATGAACAAATGCCCAATCTTTTTTTAAAATTGCAGGATTAAAAATGCTATCAAGTCACGTGACTACTTATCCAAGTAGCTTCTTCAGTCCAGTTGCCATGACTCAACCACGAGACAATTCTACCTGGATGACTGACTTCATTGACATATTCCATGCATTTTGGGAAGAAACCCTGAAGTTGGTATGGAAATATGAAAAGGTTTTTGTTCAATGAGCCTTTGAAAGGCAAGTAGAAAACATATATTGCTTTATTACAATGCAAACTCTATCACATGCTTGTACATATTGTAACACAAATATGAAATATGGGGTCTCTGATGCTCTCTGAGCTTGGTTGCTTTCTTTTGGACATTTTATTACCCAACTAGATCATATCATCAGTGCTGAAAGGGAGTGGGGTTTGTTCTCTGTTTATATACAACTAGCTTGCCCTGTCAGTGTTGGTTTTAGTGTTCTTGGGATAGTTCCTTAACTGGGGTATTATTTACTATTTAACTGTTGGTCTGGTATTAATCTTGGTGTTAATCTCAGCTTATCTGGGTGTGAACTGCTAGCAAGAAAGTGTTTTGTTGTTGTTTTTGTTTCCTTTTTAGCTCTCTGATTGCCTCTTTTGAGGGTATGTAGATGTTGTTTATATTTAATTATGCCTGTTGAAAATATCTAGGTTCAGAAAGAATCAAGAACCCTGCAGTTCAACTCTGAGCTACAAATATTCCCTTCTGTTGGTACAAATAGGAAAGCAATGAGTTTGTGATGACTCTGCAGTGAACATCCTATCCTTCCAATGTCATTGTTGTGAGGATCAGATGCCAATGATCAGAAGCAGCTCACAATGGGAAACAGGTGGTGATTTCAATGTCATGCCCAGCACCCCAGAAAAGCAAATTATAATATAGTTTATGAAACTAAATGTATTTTATCTTATTTTATTCAAATGGGACATTTTCAGCACTCATTCAACCAACTTTTCTCTAAACTATTTGCTATAGAGCTTGGAAGCTCTTATACTGTCTTTCCGTGTCCCTATTATGATGCCCTAGAAGAGATATTCAAATGTATTTTAAAAATGTATTGCAGTAGTACCTTCAAAGGTATCCAACCAAAAGTTAGCAAGACCAATGTCACTGCTCTTTTCAACCATTCTGTCAAAAATGAAGTAATTTGAGAGTTTTGAAATTTTCACATTATAATTTACAGCAAATGTGCTTTCCTAATTGAATCTAAATGAAACTTTAATCAAGTCCAGTTAGCTTGATTCTTAATACCAAATCCCAAGTGTGCCCAGGAAAGCTCTCAAAATTATTTTAGCCCGCAAATATTTTTATTCACTGCAGTTTTATCCAGGTAAAGGATGTCTTTTCTAACTAAAAACCAATAGTTCTGTATTTATTAAAACATAGCAGCCTGTGGTAGGTGGGATACGTTTCCATGTTGACTGAACAGAAAATGGCTCCGACATGTTTCCTGGTGAGCAAGAAAGTGATGTGCGCTGATGAAAGAGCAACAGATCATCCTTTGTCACCATCTTGCAGTCTGATACTGTCCATCGTGAAAGTGAAATCCCATTCTGGGTTTCTGAACCCAATTCAGAAAATCAAGAAAGTTAAGCTTAGCTTCCTTCTCAGGTTATAACTGCCCCCCAATTGGATAGCAAGAAATTTCTACCTATTGTTCACCTGAACAATACTTTCCACGCTATGATTCTATGAATACTGAAATACTTTATAATAATTAAATGCCAGTCTGGAGCAAACTCCTTAGAAATGTTGAAATTTCCTCCAGGCTTTATACAGATAGTCCTCAATTTACAACCATAATGCAGCATGTTTATCACACTTGTAAGTCATGATGATCATAAAACAGGTCAGCCACGTGATTGACCAACTTTACCACCTTTTTTGCAGTGGTCGTAAAGTGAATGCCACAGTCTTAAAGCACCTCTCGCAGTCCTTAAGTGGACCAATGGTTGTAAGTACCCCTGGGGATGTCTGTTGTAACTTCGACAGGTCATTAAGCAAATGATCATAAGTCGAGGACTAGCTGTATATGTTTGCCACATGATCAAAGAAATAACCAGAAAAAGTTCAATCAAAAATTTCTGGAAACTTTAAAGGTAGCTTCATAAACTACCATGATGTGTGATAACTTATTTTTATTTCACATAGCATTATTTTAGTCTTATTAACTGCTGCTGCTAAATCTCACAACTGTGGTGGGCTGGGTGAGGGGGCATAACATACTAACAAGAAGCACAGAAAGAGAAAATGACAAGGGTGAATAAAGACTAATTACTGAAACAAATATCTTTTGTGATCAAGGATGACAATTAAAATTACGGTTGTTTAAATAACCTGGGTCCAGATAACCACAGCATCTGGACAGTGAGCATGAAACTATCATAAAAATCATGAAGATTTATACCACTGAGCCCTCCACCCGATCATGTAGGAATCAAAATTAAAGCACCCACGACACATCCAGATTCTGTTTGAGCACATCTGGCAAAGAGTAATCCATCATTTCTCTTAATAATTGGCCTCCACCATTCAATGGCTTATATTTTTTGGAAGTTTCTAACATTCAAATGTAATCTGCCTTCCTGTAGCTGAAATCAATTATTCCATGTTCTCCTCTCTTGGGCGATGAGGTATTGGTCTTCAGTGTGAAGCATCCTTTCATATATCATGCAGAATTGGACAAAAGATCTCGAGAGCAGCGATTCCTAATCTGAGCAATTTCAAAGTGTGTGCATTACAAATCCCATTGATAAGAAATCCGGCAGTCGAAGTCCCAAACACCTGGAAATTGCCATGGCTGGGAAACACTGCTCTCGTCTTCTACCCCAACCCCTTTTCCTTCATCTTTTTCAGTAATACCACATCGCTGTTATGCTCAGTTTGGTCTGCATGGGTCCTTTTTTTGTTAAAAACACAATAATGACAGCCCACATTTACCCAGTGCCTTTGATCTGCAGCTAGGAAGAGATGTGGCCATTCTTACTTTGTGAAATTGTCGCTGCTACCTTCCTCTGTATAGGTAGCACTAAACTTACGATTCATTTAGCGACCATGCAAATGGCACTGAAAAAAAAGTGACTTAGAACCAGTCCTCACGCTTACAACCCTCACAGCAATCCCAAAGTCAGGTGTTCAAAATTCAGGTGCTTGGCAACTAGCATGTATGTACAACTGCAGTGTCCCAGGGTCATGGATTGTCACGTGAACGTCTCAGCTGGCTTCTGGCAAGCAAAATGAATAGAGGATGCTGGATCTGTTGAACAACCGCATTATTAACAACTGCTGTGATTTGCTTAACAACCATGGCGAGAAAGGTCATAAAATTGGCTGCGATTCACTTTGCTTAGCAGCAGAAATTTTGCTCCCAATTGTGGTCATAAGTCGAGGACCATCTTTATTTGTGCTACACATTCTTTATTTGCATTCTTTATTTGTGCTACACAAAACTTCATTTGAAAACACTCAACAAATGCCGACCTCTCATTCTGTTATGGCAGATTCTTGTATTTCGACGTTCTGATTACATCCATCCTAAACCTGCATTTTACTGCACAACTTTTTTTTCTTTACAGAGTGTCAGTTAAAGACGCCACAAACTAATTCCATCTCATTAGTGTGTGAGGAGCCAACAGTCATCGGAGCTTGACCACTGATCACCACGTGGGCAAATGCTTCCCTTCTTTCCACATTTAATCTCTATCTACTTCATGGACATTTTCGGCTACTCGGGACAGCGGAATGAAACAAAACTATATTTTCCCTTCGCTCTTCCACACCAGCTGAAGGTTGGTCAGCATTCTTTTTGCTCTTTTCACGTTTAAAATTGATTCAGATTTTCCACTTTCCACGTTTGCTTTCCTCATCAGTGTCACGGCCATCTCAGGTTCTGCCAGGTGAACCGCTGCCTAAGCAGCTCCGGGCACAGGAGCTACGCACCAGGCAGACACCGCAGCTGCTGGTCTCCGAAGACGGAGTCGGAGCTGCACCCGCTCCCACGCAGGGGCTCGCCATGCAGGGAGCGGAGCGGAGCAAGGGAGCTCTGCAAGGTAGTAAAATCAGGTCAGTCGCACGGATGACCCACTTTAGGACCATCACAACTTCCAATCATAATGGGTAGGCTCCATTACGGTCGTAAGTCGAGGACTACCTCTATTCCAAATTTTAATATGATCTACAGAAGGCCTTGTGGTAACCAATAAAGCAAATCTCCTTCTTAAATCCTCTTGTTCATTAGATTGTCCATCTTGTCTGATCTGCTTTTTCTGAGATTTCTTTCTTGATGTTGACATTTTTCTCGCTACATCTTCTTTGTGAGACTTGAATCAAAACAGGCTGGAGAGAGGAACGCCTGCTGTGTTTTTGCAATCTGCATGTTCTCTTGTGCCTGTCGTCTTCACTTTACCATAGATAGCCATCTTTTCCAGAATCTAGGCTATATCATCTTGTTCCATACATGTTGACGTATCGCTCTTAGCGCGTTTATTGCCTCTTCCCCTACATCCTTGAAATAGTGCACTGGTTATTTTATCTGCACCTGATGCTTTCCTATTTGATAGCTAATCTATTGTTTCTTGTACCTCACTTTTCAGTAGAGTTGCTTCCTGAATATATTCCTTCTCTATAAATATATCTGTCATTCTATAAATCCAACTGTAAAGGGTAGATTTTTTTTTATCAAATAGCTTTGAGCTACATTTGCTTATGTTAAATGTCATTCGTGGTTTCTCTCAAATAAACTAACTTTAGGTAGAAAATATTGGGTGATTGAATATAGAAAATATTGGGTGTCATTTTCAAAATATCTCTCATTTGATTTCCCCTTTCTTGTTACTTTTTCTTGATTAACTATCTTTTCTTTTTTCCTTTGCCTACGATAAATGTATTTTTTTATAGCTATCCTATCCTCCAGTGTTTTCATCCACAATCTTTCTTAGCTATCGCTTCTCCTGAAAGATTCTTCAATCTTTTTCTCTTTGAAAGTCAAAGAATTTTTTTTTCATTTTGAATGATGTCTCTAATCTCATAGCTCCTCAAATTCTCTTTCAGATAAATTAAGTGGACAAAATATGTTCCTTGCAGTAATTTTATAGACTGAACAGAGACAAATCATGTTTACTTTCTTTAATTTTCCAAGTTTAATCTGTACATTTGGTACAGATAATTCATGGTGTGTTTTACAATCTGTACCTGGTTGAATGAATTACATTTCTCCCTTTTAATATATATCAACTTGAATTTGATGTTGGCCATCCAATCAAGTTCAGATCCAGAGCCTGTGTTTTTATTGCTTGAACAAGTGTTGCCACTGAACAAAAATAAATGTTGTGTAATATTGTTGTTCATTGGATATCCATTAATTCTGATGGACCTGTCATTTATTAATAAATTCAGTTTACTGGATTAAATAGAGATTGAACTTTGCCTTTTCTGAATATCATTGCAATTCTGTTCCTTCATATGGTGTCATGCTCATAAGCACCTGATTTATAGCAGCCCTCTCTGATCCACTTAAATTCACTTATTCCTAAAACATATAATTTAGTGCATTTAATTTTTGCTTTGACAACTGCAAGGTTTTTTAGTTCATAACCCTCAGATTCCAGGACTAATGGCATGAGCTCCTCTTTTAATACTGATACCATTGGACATCTTTATAGCTTGGACTCATCAACTTCAAATGTGATTGTGAAGGTTTCAGTGCTCTTCTCACTAACTAGGAGTGTCTTCTGACATTCACGATGTGGCACACAATCTTATCTAAACATTGCAATGCACACATCTGATTTTCCTTGTAACACCAAAGATAAGTGTTTTTCAATGCTTCCCCCTGAGTTTCTTGTTTTATTTTGGTTAATCCACAATCTTAACTTCACCTTTCTTCTTTTGATCATTACGGCAAGGGTGGCCCTAGTAGGTGTTGGATCACTGAAATTTGTTGAAAGTGGAAATTATATGTTAACATTATACTCAGTGACAGACTTTCAGAAGGGTTTTATCACTGTGGATCACTGGTTCACATCAAGATGATTTTTAATTGTTTTCCCACATGAAGGTAGTTGACTATGTGAACCTAGAGAAAATATCAAGGGTTATTTATAATTATATGCACAATTGCGAATCCATATGTCTACATCTTGCTGTAGGTTTTCAGATTCAGATACTTTATTGGCCAAACATGGTTAGACATGCAAGGAATTTGACTCCGGTACAGCAGCTCTCAGTGTACTTGTAAGACAGCAGTACATAAAATAAAATAAAGAAAGAAAATTATGTGTTCAGCAGTGAAGTGTGCATCCAAAGCATGCAACCAGTAGAAAAAAGAATGTAGTAAAGTATGAATTAAAACCACAGTCTAGTGATAACTATGCATACACTTTAGACAGTACTTCTAGGTTAATTTAGAATTCTTTGCACGTTGTGTTTTGTCATATAGCATGAGTCAGGTATTCAGCTGAATGATGGCATGGAGGAAGAAACTGTCCCTGTGTCTGGTTGTCTTGGTATGAAATACTCTGTAGCACTGTCCAGAGGGAAGAGGTTCAAACAAATTATGTCTGGGGTGAGAGGGATCTGCAGATATCTTCTCCGCTCTTCTCTTGCCCTCTCAATATACAAGTCCTCCATGGAGTCCTGCCAAATGAAACCTCCCCATCTCACCCCATTAGCATGACCCTGACTTAGCTATCTTTTAGGAAAACTTTCAGAATTTGCCTCATCTGACAGACACTGAGCTATAGCATTTTAAAGACTCCTTACAAATTTATTTTATGTTATGAATTTTCTGACACAATTTGGTTGTATTGATTGGTTGATTTTATGATGTATTTTAATTTTCAGTACATTGAATTGAGTTCCTTGATTAAGCAGCCTATAAATGGGAATAAAGGGGGCGTGGTGGTACAAGCGGTTAAGATCTGGGCTTGTCGGCTGGAAGGTCAGCAGCCTGAGTTTGAGACCCAAGTGCTGCTGTGCAATAGGGTGAGCACCCATTGTCTGCCCCAGCTCCTGCCAACCTAGTAGTTCAAAAGTGTGCAAATGCAAGGCGATATACAAATATCACCTCAATGAGAAGGCAAGTCTGTGTACCTTGGCATTTAGTCAAGATGCCACATGATTATAGAAGCATCTTTGGATAACGCTGGCTCTTCGGCTAGTAGGTGATGAGCACCGCCCCCGAAAGTCGGTCACAAATGGCAAGGGAAACCTTTACTTTTAACTTTTTGAATGATAATTACAATAAGATAACTATCAGTGTGGTGGCTTCTCTTGGTGCACTCCAGATTCCAGAATTCATCTGACATTTTTCAATTTGAGACGGACTATGGCACCATAATATCTACTTGTAAAAGGGGAATCGCTGTCTCTCTCCCCCCAGTACTCACAACTTCTTTAAAAATTCTGAATGTTGTACTTTGTCTATTTTGCCTCATCTTCAAACAGCTACTAACATTTTCACAAAATTGTGTGGGTATTTGAGCTATGGTCTTATCAAAATCCTCCCTCCCTCCCTCCCAGGCCATAAGCTCTAAGTGTTAAGACTTCCTAGTCTTGACAAATTATGTTCTCCAGGTTTCTTCTAGGAAAGCCA
>JANHZU010009569.1:14116-28115 GCA_032468055.1 Acrochordus granulatus | reverse complement strand
AGTCTTCAAAAATTGGACGCTAGAGGGAACTAGAGGGGACTATAAATTACAATTAAAGGAGAAGGACACTTATATTCCACTTACAAATACAGAATAAAGCAAAATATTTTAACATTGGACATGCTGAAGGATATTTTTGAGCTGGGAAGATATAACTATACAGCCTGATCCACCTAATATACTGGCCTAACGTCTCCTGGACTAGCCAAGTTTTTAACAGCCAGATTTTAAATTTAATAACCCAGATTTTAAAACAATGTCCAGTTTTTAGAAAAAAATTATCAACATGTACAAGTGATCAGTTTGTGGCTATACTATTCATGGTGGTGTTCCCATTACATAATACTTTTCTCACTGTGGTATGTATTTAAATAACTCCCCTTTCTTATCTCAGGTCTTCACTATCCAGTGTTGTCACCATATCAGGACTTCCTGGATCTTTATTAAAAAAAGAAGAAGGATATTGAAATTATCCTTTCAAACTATTACTATTCTTATGCAATCTCCCTGTGAAGCACCTCAGTGGATTGCCATGAAAAAAACTTTTGAAGGAAGGAGATGATAATTCTGTTTCTGATCCAAATTCAATGATTCACTGGTCTGCATGACATTATCTTGGGAAGTGAAATTATATCCATGGGAAGACAATTCCAGCATCAGAGAACTTACATGTCTAATCTTCATCAAAGCACTCCAGATGCATATTGCTGAAGTATACTGCACACTCTACATGGTTCTTCTCTGAATTCTGGAAAAAGAGCAACTTGGACATACTACAAGTATCATAAAACAAAAATAAATTATTGTCCAGTCTGTTATTATGTGCATTTACTCAGGAAGTATTTGGCTTTGATGTACTAACTTCTACATTATAGATGCTTAATATCATAGCTTCCATTATTAAGCATTCAGTGGTTAATGGATAAATTTTGTACAATTTTCTTTTTTTAGCTTCATCCAAACAACAACAACAACCCTTTCCCACTACTTAAAGGCGATCAGAAAAAAGCCACAAAGTGTATTGATTATCCAAACATGCTGGTTTCTAAATTCTGCCTGTGCAAACAACTACAGTAATTCAGGACAAGTTCCCTCATTTCAGAATGGCTGCCCACACTTACAAAATTAACCCAGACATTTTGGCTCAATAAACTGTAGTTTAAACAAACTTCATGCTCCTTCACCCAAGCAAGTAAACAACCAAGGAAGCAGATATCTTTGACCATGTTGCCAGGATACGCTAACTAAAACTTATCTTTAATAACGAACATACATAATTGCATATTAGAGTCTCATCCCACTTACCCATGTGCTTTGAAAGCAGACACGTTTGTTTTGCATACAAATTGTTTGTGGTCTTTTAATAACTTCCACTGATACTGAGCAGAGTAACAAACTGAAGATTACCCATAGTGTGTTTGTTTCTCCGGTTTGCAGACGATAGAAATCATAGGCAGACAGGATAAGTCCTAAATAAATTAATTGTGGTTATTTTTAAATTCTGGAGGTTGGGAAGAGTAACTGCCTGGCATAAAATTAAATACGCCATGTAAATGTATCCTTTCTGGATTAGACAAACCTGGAATTAAGTCTACACAAAGAAACGAGAATAATAAACCTGAGTTTAGCCAGGTTTTGTTACAGACTTATAAGGCCTGTCCCCAAATGTGGCTATCACGTAAGAAAAATCCAAAAGTAAAGGTAACTGCTGAAAGGATTATTTGTAATTTTTACATGGATCTGGCTTACAGTTTCCATGGTACTGATCTCTGAGATGAGCATGCACATATACAGACACATAAACGTAAGCAACACATATAACGTCTTTTGTCAAAAGTAGCTGCCAACACTTCCCGTCAATACCTTTGCAATCAAGAGAGCTGCAAACTTGTTTGGAAAGGTCTTCGGTTCAATCCTACTCTCCTTTGTTATAAAAAAACAACAACTTTGATTTCATGGTAGCTTATTTCCCCCAAAAGGAGATATGGTTGTCTAGCGGTTAAGACGCTGAACCTGTCGGCCAAGCATGCTTCCGTGGTCATGTGGCCGAGTTTGAGACTGCACAACGGGGTGAGTTCCTGTTACCTGCCTCAGCTTGGGCCAACCTGGCAAGTCAAATGTAAAATGCAAGGAGATAAATAGGCACCACTGCAGTGGGAAAGGTAACAGCATTCGGTGCACCTTGGCATTATCATCCTGTTGACCACATGACCACAGCGGAGGCGTCTTTGGGCAACGCTGGCTCCCTCGGCTGCGGATCGGAAACGAGCACCGCCCCCTAGATTCGGACATGACATGAGTGAAAAGGGAAACCCTTTCCCTTTATTTTCCCAAAACAATAAATAGGATCACAGCCTTTCTTCATTACAATTATGACTGCCTGCTTTTCCTTTATGGACTCAGACACACAAGCTCTGAATGGGTATGACTTTAATATTGTACTTTTCGGTGACAAAGCATTTATAGAGTATTCATGTGAGAGAGGAGGATGCTGAAGACCGAGGAAGACGGAAACAAGATTTGCTGTGGGAGCAGCTGAAAGAAGAACAAGAAGAGGAGGAGGAGGAGGAGGAAGAGGAAGTAGAAGCAGCAGCAGTAGTTGTTGTCACTACATTTAGGAAGCTGAAGATCCCCCTGATGTTTCTTTCTTATAAGGGATTTAAATCTATTTATATGTCTAAGCAAGCTGCACCATATTAGCATTGCGTTAGTTTACATGACCCCAGAGTTCCCTAGGCAAAATTCACCTTCTTATAAATGGCTATTAAACAGGACCAAATGGTGACTTTGGGCATCCTGAGCTGTCATTTTTCTCAGATGAGCATGCTACATGTTAATTGTCTTTCTAAGCTAGGAAAACAGCTTCTTTCCATGAAGCAATAAGAGTAGCTATTTCCTACATACAATATTTAAGGTCCTAATGGTCTTCTAATTGGTGAAAGATGTTCCACATTTCCTTCTGGTTTGAAGATGAAGGTTTCCTGTGCATTCGGTTTACTACTTCTCTGAGAAGTCTTCTAAAATGAAACATTTCTAGATTTTTAGAGTCATGTTTGTGAGATGAGCAGCTGTACAAAGTTTATTAATAAATACAATGAATAAATAAATTACAGGGAGAAGGAGAAGTTTATCTATAACTAAAGAACCATGACCCAGTAATAATAAAGGATACCTCTCCAAATTTTTATTTTATTTTATTAGAACGGATACATTTTCAGGAGATGTAACATCTAGACTACTTACTTCAAAAATTAAATAAAGCCACTTTTTTTGAGGAAGAAAGGAATGGAAATCTGGGAGGAAAAATGATATTTTATAAATTGTATTAGGTGTAATCTAGTTTGTTCATAAAATCATCAAAGTAGTGAGCTCTGCCATCTTTTATTTATTTTATTACTTTCCTTTATTGTGTGTTTTTCGATTTTATTTTTGATATATTTATTTTGTATTCATTTTAAACTTAGGAGATATGTCAGATTCCGGCAGAATAGAAATGTGACAAATAAATATTTGCTGCATTAACTTTAAGAGTGGAGTTAGAACTGTAGATTATGTTTAATAATACACAAAATACTCTACGTTCATATAATTCAGCTCTGGAATATTCTATTTTTTTGCACTTGATTTGATCCAACTATTTTTTGAAGGAGAGTGATACATGTCCCGTTTCCAGAAATTTGCAGTCCAACCCAGAAAGCTCAGATTCACCTATCCATGGGAGAAAATAGGATATTCTAGTGCAGAGTCACGCTATCACAGAACATTTCACACCCAAACTAGTGAGTCTGGTGCAAAATATCAGATGAATAAAAATTCAGTAAAATTTTACAGTTACTGTATTAAAATATATTACTAGAATATAATACCTTGAGTTCAGAACATTCAATGTGATGTGTGTTTTGCCTTATTAAATAAAAAAGTTACTATAATATTGAAACAATAATAGTTTAAATGAAAAATACAGATATTAAGTAATCCTTTAATATGATAGAAATCTAGAAAATTATACAGTCCGAGTTAAGAATTCACATGATAAACAACCCACTTCTAAGAGTCTTGAAAAGAGAATAAAATGTTATTTTTCTAGAATGCTCCCTTTTAAATAGGACATTCAGCTCCTCCTTTGTGCAATTGTGGCCCATTTTTGAATCTCAAGGGCACCTCTACAGGGCCAAGAAAAGGACTTCCAATGCCTACATGTTCCAACTTCTTTAATCTTCTTTGAAGTAGCAGAATAAGCTCTTCTTTATTTTTAATCTACTCTGTGACCGAATAATGGACTACCGCCCCCCGCAACCCACAGCATTGGTGGTCTTTTGGAGGCTCAATTACAGGCTCAAACTAAGAAGAAACAAGAAAGCCAAAAAAAACAAAATCTTCTTTCTTAGATAAACAATCAAACAGTACATAAAGTCCTCAACTTATGACCAGTTGCTTAGTGACTGTTCAAATTTACGATGGATTCTAAAAATGGGACTTAGGAGCTGGATTCAAAGTCCTCCGCGCCTCTGCGATCACATTACCATATTTTGGGCACCCCCCCACCAACACTGGCAGAGTAAACTACTGTCCATAAATAGATAGCAAACCCCATAATACTGAAGATGTTACCTATTCAGGCAATGAAACACCCACAAGCAAACAATCAGGGTTAGAGAGCACCAAGGACTCCTCAGATCAACCCTCCACAGATATTCTCCTCTACTGCTATCTTCTTCCTTTCCTGGGAATATAATAGATATACATCTTGTGCTTGGAAGGACAACTTCCGCCCATTTCATAGGAACAGTCATGATTCTATTTACAAAGTCTTCCTGATAGACAATCTTTTAAGAGATCATTTGGGGGGTATCAAATATTTCAGTATAAAACATTGCATTCACTTTTCTAAAAGTTCTGTAACATTTCACACAGTTTCTTTTCCAGGAAGAAGCAAAAAGAACATTCTAAGCTGTACATTAAGCTAAGCATCCATGAAACTGAACTTATACCATCTTGTTTATTTGTTGGGGGCGGGCTGGGAGTGGGGGAACAGCCGGACTTGCACAGTCGTTTTTTACTGCTTAGAGAACGTGAAAAACCTACGCAACTCAATCTGCTACCGTAACAGCAGATTCATAACATCAGTACTGGCATACCTTGGATCTTTATGAATTAAAATGTACAGATAATTGCACCAAGTGTGCAAATGTCTCTGGCCACACGCCCTCATATGCTAAAGTTCAACATGGACCATCTTCAAGAACGATTTGCGAAAAAAGATGATGGCAGAGATAGAGTAAGCACCCTGTTTTAGAGAGAGAAATAGGTGCTTATGTCATTCTTTGTGGGACATCAGAAGTTTACATTTAATTTCTGTGTTTTTATTTCCCAGGAGATTGAGGAAGTTGTGTGTGTGTATGTATGTATATGAGTGTGCATGTATATGTGTGTATGTGTATACAGAGTTATCTATCTGTCTGTCTATCTCCCTCCCTCCGCATGAGAAATGAAGGCTTGCATAATGTTGACCAATGCAACACTACAAGAACAGCAAGTTGTGCAAAAAAAAAAAATCTTGGTGGGGAAAGGGATGCAGGTGATACGACTCGTGCCTGAATTATGACTGTAACTGACCCATGGTTCACAATGGTCCAGCTTTGCCAAAATCAAAAGTAAATATCAGTTTTGGGCAAAACCTTTGTAAAATGCAGTTGTGTGATTGTGGGATGATATAAATGGCCATAAATCTGGCCTAGTTGCCAAGTGCCCATAGTGTGGTCATATGACCACAGGGAGGATGGTCAGAACTTTGTATCTAGGTTGTAAGTACTCCCAAGAGGTCTGCTGTATTTTTGAATGGTTGCGAAGTGATGTATGTCTATCATGGAACTCCTTGATCTCTCAACAGCGTTCAGTATTGTCAACCACAATATCCTTTTGGGATGGGTTGGGAGTCAGAGGTTCCTGCTGTTCCTGCACTGAGAATGCCCTTCAGACAGTCATTCAGGTCTTGGTCTACATGGGTCTTCTCTTGAAAACCACTCAGAAACTCCAAACGATCCAGAATGTATAGGTGCAGTCAGTGCAAGTGGGTCACAGTTCACATGTCCCTGAAGCTTCAAAAGTTGCTCTGGCTATCACTTAGCTTCTGGGTGCAATTCAAGGTGCTGTTTATCACCTATAAAGCCGTTCATGGCATTAGGCTTGGCGACTTGAGGGATCAGTTATGTTTCCAGCCCTCTCATGAAGTCAGCTAGAATGGGCACTATCTTGATCCTATTGTTAAGAAGAGTTAATCTGAGGGACCAGGAATTGTGAATTGATGCTGCCCTGTGGAGATGTGTACTCCTCCCACTTTTAATTTTTCACATATTATTAAAGAACTGGTTGTTAAAGACTTTGGTTTAGAATGCTGGTTGAGCCTCTTTGGTTTTTGATCCTGTCTTCTGATCAGCTGTATTCTTTCTCTTTGATGTGTGCGATTTTCTTTTCAGTTTTTCAACTGTAAGCTACTGAGAATTTCAGTGCTATCAAGAGGTCTCAAAATTGAAATAATAAAATTAAAATAATAATTTCCTTTTCAAATTAGCAATGAAGGGTAGCATATAATCTTCCATAGTTGGGTAGTGGAACTGGGTGACATTGTGACTCTATTGCTTTTTCTTGACTTCTCAGTGACTTTTGATAGCATTGGCCCTTTAAATTGCCTGAAAGATTTGGGGATTTATTTAATTCATTTTCAAATATAAATTGTCTTGTGACTAGAATTTCCCTTTTGGCAATAGGCCAGTCTCAGGAATAGGAGACACAACTTTGCAATGATTCCAGTCCTATCTCTGGGGTGTATTTTACACAGTGTTGCTTGGAGATAGTTGCTGCTTGAAAGAGGAGCTCTTATGCAGTGTCCCAAAGGGCTCTGATCTATCTTGACTATATTTCAATATCCACATGAAACCACTGAGAGAGATCTTCAGAAGATTTTGAGTTGGGTACTAGATCTATTTATTGATGATGTCCTTCAAGAGATGGTGTGGCTCCTCTGAATGTCTTCTGGCAGTGAGTAATGGCCTAGATAAAGCATGATAAACTGAAACTGAACCTACAAGATGCACTGTGAGGAGCCATACTTCCAGAAAGCTGGTAGATAAATCTGTCGTGTTTTCCTAGAGGAGCATATATGCTTTCCCAGAAGAACATATATGCACTCTGGGGATGCCTTTAAGTCTGAATGTATCTGTTATTTCACAGATTGCAGCAACAGCCAGGAGCATCTTTTATGAGCTGAGAAGGTGTACTTACAGCTGTCATGAGTGTGTCTGAAAGTGTGAGTTATTTCTCACACTGACATCAAGACTAGCAGTTACCAAAATAATAACACAATGCAGACTGTCCCACTTTCACAAAAGGGACAACTTCTAGCCTTTAGCACTGAAAAAGCAAGAGAAATCTCACCATAATTTGCCTACATAAATTTATCTCATTTACAAGTGAGGCACTTGCTGGAATTCTTGTGTCCTAACTTAACTTCCCTTTAAATAAATACAAATAATCCTAGATTCTTGTTCTTTGTTTTAACTGTTTCAAGTGTACACTATAAAAAGGAACAGTTGTTGAGCAGTGACTTGAAACTTTTGCCTTCTCTGTTGCCACGCCAGCTCTTTGGAGCTAACATTGAGATACCCTGTTTTAATCATTAAATCTATCTTTAAGTTGATATCCTCCTTCTGGTAGAGTCAATTTGTATCTTGAAGTGGGCAGAATAGAAATTTAATAAATAAATATCCTAATTTATTTTTTTTAAATCATAAATCGCTGAGAAACTTTGATAAGTTGATGGTACACCAGGCTGAATGAACAAATAAATAAATAAAATGGGAGTCTCTAGTATACACACAGAACAGATGGTATATTGCCATACTCTCCCCCTAAGCTCGTTTTCTCTTCATTTCAATGGGAACAGTTCACATATTCAGCAATAATGTTGGAACGGTTGAACAGTCTTTGAATTTATTGACATTTACTTATGCAACATTCAGCAGTACTGTCTAAACCGGAAACTGTCTAAACAGAAATGGTAATTCCAATGCATAATGTGTATTTTCAGTAGAACAATATCTAGAGAACGTTTCCCTTTCTTTTCTGTACCATATAAGTTATTCTGATCAGGGAATGTCTGATGCTTTAAATAATCACTTCCTGATACAGGTAGTCCATATCTCTTACAACAGTTCATTGAGCTACTATTTGAAGTTAGAAAGTGATTTACGACGGGGTCTTTTCATTTACACCTACCGCAGCATCCTCAAGATCATGTGATACAAATTTGGGTGCTTGGCAATTGACCTGTATTTATGACAGCTGTGGAGTCCTGGGAACATGTGATGCCATTTGTGACTTTCCCAGCCAGCTTTCAACAAGTCAAAGGGGCATGCTGGATTTGTTTAACAACAGTATGATTTGCTTAACAACTGTGGTGATTCACTTAGCACCTATGGCAAAAAAGGTCATAAATTGGGTGTAACTCACTTAACAAGTACTTTGCTTCGCAACGGAAATTCTGGTCCCAATTGTGGTCATAAGCCAACAATGTAATTGAAACAACTTCCTTCTCAGTGAGGGACGATAACATTTCTCTCCTGTTATAACCTATGATCAATTTTCCCACTTTGTGATAGCTGTACACAAAGTGGTATCTTGGGAACAGACAAAAGTTTAAACAACCTGCATTATTTTATGATGAGATAATGTTATCTATGAACTGATCTCAAATCTTGAGGATTTTGTACGCACAAGTCCAGACAAGCTGTCTTGGCAAGAATACATACAGGATTTCTCACTGATTTTTTAGGATTATTTTCTGACTTCCTAGTTTAGTTTACAACTCTGAAATTCCCTGTCGGTTTTCAGTCAAAAGTGTTAGTAAAGTCAAGCTTTGCTTAGCTTTTGAGAAACAGCAAAAGTCAGCAAGGTGCAGCTCCTTAGCTGGGGAACTAGTAGAGATGCCTGAAGCTGCAGATTTTGAGCTTATTTAACTGATTTTGCCCTTTTGGTAAAGGTACTGGCTATCACCTCCCAAGCCCTGGGAAATAAGCTAAGATGAAAGGTAATATCTGCTGGATGATATGAAACTCAATCTGCATATATAATAATGTATCCCCAAACACCATAGAACTTATTTTTTGTATGCTGCTCAAGAAAAGTGTATTTTTCGGAACTTGACTGTATGAATCTAGTGCTCATGATGTGACTTACCCTTTCTAATTTTGGTAGGATTTATTTTCGAGCACACACATGGACAATTTCAATCCCGATCCTATTTCATAAGAGCTTGAGTTTACCAGCGTCACTTTCTTTGTTCTCCATCTCTAAGAAGGACCCAAAAAAAATCCATTCTCTCCTTCTGCTGCAGTTGCCTTTCAGATCAAGACTTTCTACGAACAGGGCAAACTTTCAAATTAGAGAACTTGGGTTCCAGTCCTCCGAGGACACACAAGCTAGGGCAGATTGAAAAATATTCCATTTTTCTTCCACAAGACAGCCCAATTATTTCCATACAAAGTCTCCTTGTCTTTTCTCACAGCTTTGTTTTGCTAAAAGAAGACAGATGACTATTTGGGCAACAAAATAATTCTGGTAGGCAAATAAGTGTAAAGTGGACTGCTTTATAAACAAGGCCTATAAAGAGCTCTCATTTTTTACAACGGTTAATGTGAAGCAATCTTTTCCTAATTACCTTTGTAAACAATAAATGGCAATAATTTAGCAACTCGGTTCATTCCATTAGCTAAAACCAAGTGGGTGTTATCTCAGTCTCTCTCTCTCTCTCTCTCTCTTCATGTATTATTCTCCACTAGAATATGGTTTATGGCTTCTCAATTTAAATCACATTATTGGCTAAAAGCATGTTATGCTAACATTTGAGCTGATGCGTCTTTTTTTAAGTGCCCAAACCATAAAAAGAAGTTAAACCAGCAATTATTATTTATGCAAGAAGCACTGGGTTTCACATGCGCAATTGTATGCAAGAGTATTATTTAAGTACTACTCATCCTTAAGTCCCGCTCAGTCTATTGCAGCCCGTTGGCCACTTAGTGACAAGCCAAATGTTCAATGGTTATGAACAAATATGAAGTTCAGCTAGAAGTAATCTACTTTCAAGCAGATCTTAAAGTCGGCAATAAAGCCTAAAGGGTGACCTAAAATGTGTTAGATTGAGATTAAATTTGGCACAGAAGGCAATAAAGCAAAAATCATTAGAGAAAGAAATGAAGTTATTTCTCTGAGACGCTGATCTTGTTTAGATAAATAAGTCGTTTCATACTTTGCATTGTTTTCAAAAGGAATCAGAAATACAATTGCCAGCACGGCCTTGCCTTTATGCTATTAAATACCTGGAATAATAATTCCGAGATTTTCCCCCCGTTTGTAAAAATGAGTACTATACGTCAGGTGCTGGAGATGTGGCTATTTTTGCTTTTTTTAAGCAAAGTATCTGAAAGTATTTATGAGTCAAATATAAAAATAAATATAGCTTCAAGGCTGACAGACACATTGAGAGTTCTGCTTATGGTCCGACCATTTAGTCATCTTAAATATTTCGTTCTCTGAGGATGGTTTAAAAATGGGAAAAAATAAATAAATACAATAAATAAATATTGACAAGATAATGGCAAAATTTCTACGGAATGGTGAAACCCCTGACCGGATGGGCTAATTTTGACTGAAAGAGATTGTCTGGATGCCTTTCAGTCTGGATTCAGACCCAGGCATGGGACAGAAACGGCACAGGTCATGCCTCTTGACGATCTCTGGTGAAGGCAAGATGCTGACTGGGCATCCACCCTTGCCCTCTTTCGACCTCTCTGCGTCTTTTGATACCACTCACCTTCTGGAACGGCTCAGGAGACTGGGGGTGGTAGCGCTGTGCTATGGCGTTCTAGTTGGCGGTGACCGGGGGGATGCTACCCTTGGCCCCTAACGTCTAGAGTGCCACAGGGTTTGGCGCACCATCTACACGAGGCCACGGGTGAGCTCATCCGTCGCCATAGGGCAGGCGCGTCCAACCTCGGCTCCTTTAAGATGTGTAGAGTCAACTGCCAGAATTCTCCAGCCAGCATGACAGAAGAGAATTGATGATTATTTTTAGAGGAGAGATTACAGTTGTATTTCTATCTACGGTAGAATATGAAGAATCCCCTTCTTTATACCTTTATATCCTTTTTTTTACATTTTTTCTTCTTTCTTCCTTTTTTTTCTGATTGCACTTTCAGCTTTTTCCATTATTCCTCTCTGTTTTGTTTTCTCTCTTCCATTTTAATTTGTAATTGCTGTTTCGTTTCTTATTGCTGTTAAAACTTTTTAAAAAAATTATACAGGCAGGCCTTGATTTACAACAGGCTGCTTAGCGACCATTTGAAGTTATGACAGTCTTCCTCAGGACTATGTAGAACCTGGATTCACAGTTCTGATGCCCCCACCCCCTGTGATCCAGTAAATGCATTTTGGGTGTTTGGCAACCGTGCAGTATAACTGTTAATATACAATATTTCTGCTGGTTTCTGGTATTTGCTTCAGGTTTCCCGTAAAAAATACCCATTGCAGACAACAGTTTCACTTAACCACAGCTGCAAATAAAATTGTAAAATTGGGCGTGGTCACATGGTGACGCACTTAATGACCAGCACAACTCACAAACATAATTCCAGTCATAAGTTTGACTGAGAGAGCCAGTTTGTCCTAGTGGTTAAGATAACAGGCGAGCAACCAGGAGGTTGTAAATCCTAATCCTGCGTCAACCATGAAAGTCGGATGGGTGATCTTGGGCCAGTCCCTCTCTCTCAGCCCAACCCATCTCACAGGTTTGTTCTTGTGCGGAAAATAGGAGGAGGAAGGAGTATTAGGTATGTTCACTGCCTTGAGTTGCTTATAAGAAATAATAAAGGCAGAATATATGTATGCATGCATGCATGTGTATATATATAGATATATATGTAAGTAGAGGACTACATATGATATTTCTACCAGGCCAGTTTCCAGTGTCTCCTTTTAAGGAGAAGGCACTATCCTTCAGTTAGCAGGTCCATGATTTGGGAGTCCTCCTGTGTACTTGTGGTTCTTACTAAAAGGGCAAATAGCAGCAGTGGTCAGGGAGGCCTTTTGCCCAGTTTTTTTTTTTGCTGCGGAAGGATCTTGCAACGGAGACCCTTGCCCGCATCACCACATGCTTGGATCATTGCAATGGAGCTGCATGTTGTTTGCATATTTTTGCATTCTTTTAAAAGTATGGTAGCTAGAATAATTCTAAAAAGATCAGACCTCATGCAAAGCATGTAAAGAAGCGATTACATATTCTATTTTGGAAACTATGTTTGCTATTTTTACTGCTTAAAGTCGCATTCATGAAGATTGGCATAAACTATGGAATTCTAACTGGTGTGAAAATTGTCTTGCATGTGTAATATCAATGCTGAAGATATACTGGAAATGGAAAAAAATGCATATTCTTAAGAAAATTGTCATATATTCCCTGAGCTTGGGATTTTGTTGAACTGCTCACAGTTCAAGGTAGATCGATACAAGTGTATTGTGTGAATGGTTTTGTTTTGGAGGGGTGGGGGGTGAATTTACACTGCCTTGCCAAATGAGCACCAAATAAAAGCAGCCAATCAAAAAAAGCATTCCCAAAAATATCATCACAACATTATTTTTATTGCACTAGTGAAACTTCTCTCCATCTGTTTTTGCTGTTTTATCTATCCCATCTGCTTCCATTTTCTGCCTATACAGTAATAGACTCCTGTGCAATGAAACAGAAAAGTAATTTGCATTGGGGAGTGGGAAAGGAAGAGATGGAGAAAGAGAGAGAAAGACGCCCATCTTCTTTCATTATTGCATTCGCTTGAACTTTCCAGAAACGAAATGAACTGCAGTCCCCGCAAGGATGTTCGGATCCAGGATGATACCCACAGATTTCAATCAGCAGCTCACACGCAGCCAGAGAAAAATAAACTGATTTAGCATCTCATTCCTTTACAACCCAAATCTAAACAAAGGCTCTCCCTTCCCTTCATTGACTGCATGTCACCCACAAATATAAGTTACCGTAATGGACTACCACGTAAATCAAATAATAGGTTCTCTGCTGTAATTACATCAGCACTACAATAGCATGTTTCAATGGTTATCCACTGGAACTCATTAAGAAAGCATTATGTAAAGTAAATTAAAATGCGGGGACTGCAATCTGCAGACAAAGAGATGGCAAAGCTTATCATATGTATGCCATGGACCTCTCATTAGCAGAGCCTGCAATGACATTGTTCTTTAGGAGCAGGTCAGTGCTCTAGGATATTTTGATTTTCTAATCAAACTCATTATGACGCGGGCGTGGTGGCCAGGTGGTGAAGGCGCTGGGCTTGTTGGCTGGAAGATCAGCGGCTCAAGTTCAAGAGCAAGTGCCGCCGCGTAATGGGGTGTGCTCCTGTTACTTGCCCCAGTTACTGTCAACCTAGCAGTTTGGAAAAACGTGAAAGGGCAAGTAGATAAATAGGTACTCCTTTTGGTGGGAAAGGTAACGGCATTCCGTGCACCTTGGCGTGTAGTCATGCCGGCCACATCACCACAGAAGCGTCTTCAGACAAACACTAGCTCCTGCAGCTGTGATTCGGAGAAGAGCACTGCCTTCTAGATCAGCCACAACGGGCAGGGGAAACCTTTACCTTTACCTAATGAGCACAACAGAGCTAGAGATGCTGATCTGGTGTGCAAGCAGGGCAGAAGAAGTTACCCCAGGATGTTGGTGAGCAAAATAAGAAATTAGACGGGTCATCGGGGAAGAATTATTTGGATGACTCCTTCATTTTCATGAAGATGGGTATTCGAACCAGCACGACAATCATCATTTTGTCTTCCAATGTGCACCCTCTACCTTTGAAAAGACAATCATGAAGAGGATCGAAATAAGAACCGATCTTCTTCATCGATGTCCAAAAGCAAACCCTACTTAAGTTACAAACTG